>PVKC010000069.1:30447-100269 GCA_004027635.1 Crocidura indochinensis
TATAAAAAATATTTAACTTCTATTCATTTAAAATGAAAATACTCAAAGTCCTTTGAAGCAAAAAAAATTGTAGGAGTTTTTGTGTGTTTTTATAGACAACTATGGATCACTTTTTCACATATTATGTGACTTAATTAAAATAATCACCCCCTGGGATAAGTATTATTGCTATCATTATTTTACAGATGAGAAGAAAGGCTTACAGTGTGTAATAACTTTGCCAGTAGGTCTCAGCTAAGATATCATAAACTAAAGACACAAATTGAAACAGTAGGATTCAAATCAGTACTGGCCATATCCTTAGCCACCATACAAAGTATATGGACCAGAAAGAAAGCAGAGTAAACCCTACAGTAAGTCTTCTTTGAAGACTTGTTGATAATTTTTTTTCACTAAAACATTTACATATTTTTTTTTAATTCCAGGATGCTTAAAGTAAAACAGTTAAGGCTCTTGCCTTACATCAACCCCGATTTAATTCCCTGTTACTGAAAGTACAACCTAATCACAAATAAGAGTAGTCTCTGAGGACAGAGCTATGAGTTAATTCTGAGAACATTTTGGTATGGTTTCCAAAATTAACAAAACAAAACAAAAGCAGAAGTCTTGAGATTTCAGCAAGATAGTGCGGGTATTAAGGCTTGTGCCTTTCATATGAAGCCAAACAATTCCCATACTACATGCATTCTTTCAAGTTACCAAGAGTGAATGAAAACCAGAAGTAAACACAGAACATTTTTATTTTCTGCTCTACCCCCATCAAACTGAATCTCAAATTTGCATATCTCACATAAAATTACTTGGAGAATTAACAGTTGCAAATTTATAGCTGTTTATAAAAATTAGATTTGTGAGAGTTATTTGTGCTGTTTTACAAAGGGACAACCATAAATTCCATGAACTTTTTTTTTCAAAAACTTAATATATTATACTTAATTATGCTGATGGCATTTACATTCTGGATCAGAAGATGAAATTATGGTGTGACTTTTGTTCTTATGACTTGTAACAATTCTAAAATTAGAATAGAACAGGTAGATTGTGTCTATTAGACCAATAAAAGATAAATTAAATTTTTATAGTCTGAGTTAGAGCCAGAACAGACCATAATTCTGGCATAGTTAATTTCTGATATCATCAAGGATTCTATTTATGTATAAGTATATTACTCCTACCCAGTTTGTTAAATTTATATTGAGAAAGAATCGGTTATACAATTTATAAAAAGTAGTAAAAGCTAAAGAAGAAACACCACCATAATATCATTAAAGTCTCATGGGAGAAAAATCGAATCTTTTCATCTACAGCTGTTTGAATAAATAAATAAATAAATTTTCAACTTTTTTAACTCTACAATTGAATTGATAAATGTCTTATAAAATTTATAAATGTCTTATAAATTTTTTTCCTAAATATTCAAAGAAATGGGATATATAAAAATGCAGAGATTTTGCTTCCCAGATTATTAATTTTGAAATTATTTTAGGAATGTACCTAGAACAAAGAGGATTATTATATGAAGTAAGTTTAATTAATGTTTATGTTATAAACATTTGAATAACATTTTAATTAGCGAGAACAGAACTTTGAATTCTCCACCGCTTTAATCTACTGTATTTTCCAGCGTATAAGATGACCTTTGAAACAACAACAAAAAAAAAAGTATACCGAAAATCTGGGGTCATCCTATACACCGAGTAAATCCTGAAAAATGTTTCAATATGCTGCAAAAGGAAAATCATCTGGATATTGCCACCAAACGAATTTTCCAACTCGATCCTGCACCAATCACGGCAAGGTTCCTTGGACTGCCTCTCTAACTCAGCCAATCCAAGCAGGCTTTTGATACATGCAAATTAGACAATGTTCTGTACCAGAATCTACACTGTCAAAAGCCTGCTCAAATGAGTCAGAGTCAGAGAGGAAGTCTATTACTCTGAACCTTTGCTTGTTGTGGTACATACATACATATACACTGTGGTACATACAGTTGCAGCACAGGAACGTTCTGTCTGATACAGGGAATATAGGCCTAAACCTATGTTTTAACTGAAAAATTAGGGGATCATCTTACACAGCAGGTCGTCTTATATGCCGGCAAATACGGTATGTTCCAAAACCCCCTTTTTCCGATTGTTTTTCACTCAGTAACTCTCACATATATAAGAAATCAGAATCTTCCCAAAGTCTTATTCATGCTTCAGGGCACCCAACATTGATTATGTCACTCAATATTATTTTATCCAACTTGTGAAGAAATATTATGGGTCCAGTTATTGGAATGTAAATTATGTAAAAGAATACAATAATAATCATAAAGATTTGGGAACTTGCCACAAAGAGCCGTGACTGGAGTTAGGGTTGAGAAGGGTCCACTATGACAATGGTTGTTGGAATTGATCACTCTGGACATGAACTGCGTGCTGAAAGGGGATAAAGTGATATAATTGGTTATACTTATTTAACAATAATATAATCCACAATGTCAAAAAGGAAAAATAAAAGAAGAGAGAGAAAGAAATAGATATAAATAAAATGTGTGCAGAAGAATATATGGGGTGATGAAAATTGGGAATATTGGTGGCAAGAAAAGTGCACTGGTTAAGGATGGTGTGCATTGTATGACTGAAACTCAACCATGAACAATTTTGTAACCACAGAGCTTAAATAAATCATTAAAATATATTATGAAGCAAAATTCAGTGAAAGAGATAGATTATTAGACTGCTTTAATTATGTGAATTAGATGTGTTATCTATTACTACAATAACTAAACATCTTTGCATATGTAGAATATAGACATTTATATAAATACCATATATACCTCTGTGTATATCTTTTATTCCTTAGGGCTATATAACATGTACTATATTTTTAAGAAAATAGTGAATTATAAATCAATCTTCAATATTTTGTGACTACCTAAAAAATAACATAATAAATCAAATATAATTAACCAAAGTCAATTTAATCATCTTAAAATTTTGTGAAAAATGTCTAGGTCGTGAGTCATATTTATAAAAAAGAGAGCATTATTGGTCAGATAATTAAAGTTGAATAAATCACAGATTTCTTATACCAAATTTAGAAACATGAAGTTATTCTTGCTGTTCTGAAGGAATTAAATATACAAATGATGCAGGTAATTCTTTAAATACTTGTTTCCAACAACTAGGTGATTATGATTTACCACCCAATACATACCTATACAAGAGATACAGATTATTTTATTTATGTTGTGATACTATATGGTTGCTATAGGTTTCACTGTTAATTAATGAGATAATAATTTTACATATAACTTTCTATAACATTGTTCAATGTCTTCTATCCACGTAAATAAATTTAGTTTCTAAGCCTAGAAAACTTAAAGATAGGTCTTGGACTGGAAAGAACTTGATATAAATAATGTTCTCTGAGTCTCTGAGAACTCAACATTTTGCTTGCTTCTTGGGAGAGATTTTCACTTTTCTTTTTTTTTCCCAGAAGCTCTACATTGATAATGGAAATGAAAAAATTAACATGTGAAAGTGTGTTTTGTCGCAGGACTTTTCCTCCTTCCAGCTAAATTTGCATAGTTAGGATATTTTTCTTTATTTTTTAATGCTTTCACTTTAGCTCTTTCATTTATAGTTCTTTGCCTCTAGAATTAACTAAGATTAAGGGGTATTTATTGTAATATATGGAAAGCTTTTGGAAGAATCTAAGTAATCAGTCATCGGTGAGGAAAATAAGAGGAAAAAAATGAGGCTTAGCATAATATTTCATGTTTTATAAACTAACTTTTCTGTATAATTAAAAAAAATGTGTAATGCTCTTTGTGCTAATGCTAAAGAGAGCAAAGACAACATAGCACTCATTCAATTTGTATATTTGATGCAAAGAACACATAAACATAACTTCATGAATGTGTAATGTTACTGATGGTAGCGGAAATTATTTATAGCAATTATTATGACTTTTCTCCAAGGTTAACACTTCTTGTTTGCTGATAGAATTGTTGAATGGTAATCTCATCTTATTTCAAAAACTCTCTTGATTTTTAAACACTTGTCCTCGATTCTCAGGTGTCGCTTTATTTCCTTCATCTCAAAAAATTTCAGGACTTGGAATGACAAACTGGACCCAATATATATCTCTGTCTTTTGCCTTTGAACAGAATCCTTTGTCAGATTTCAAACTGAGTTGACTAAATTTCTCCATTGAATAATAATTCTCATAATGATACTTTCATTCCTTTGTCCTAACTGTAGTTGCAAATCAGTACTGTGATGAATCTATTGGAAACCTTCGTTTTGTTTTAGTTTTAGTTTTGGGGGATTACATGTGGCGGTGCTCAGAGGTTACTCCTGGCTCTGCTCTCAGAAATCACTCCTGGCTCAGAGACATAAAGGATGCCGAGGATCTAACCAGTGTTGGTCCTATGTAAGCTGCGTGCAAGGCAAACACTCTACTACTGTGCTACCACTCAGGACCATGGAAACCATTCTTGTCCAGTATTTTCCTAGCTATAGAAATTTTTTTTTTTTTGGTTTTTGACCACACCTGGCAGTGCTCAGGGGTTACTCCTGGCTGTCTACTCAGAAATAGATTCTGGCAGGGGACCATATGGGACACCAGATTCGAACCAACCACCTTTGGTCCTGGATCGGCTGCTTGCAAGGTAAAGGCCGCTGTCTTATCTCTCAGGCCCAGCTATAGAAATATTTTCATATAAAGATTATTGTACATACTTTTACTTAAAACTTAGAAGGAACATAAATGCGCATTGCCCTGTAAAGATTCCCTAGTTTAACATTACTATTAATAGCTCTCTAGATTTTTGTATAATTGTATGATATAACATATTTTCACACTGTATTAGCAATATAAAGTATGATGATTAATTCTACATGTAAGTGAAAATTCTAAAATAGATATGTAACTAATGGAAAATAAAAATTACACATTTTGTGAATACAAACAGTTAATGTAGAATTTTGACTCTCTAGAATAGCATCGCCAGTGTCTTTCTGAAGACCTTTAAAAGTCTCAGTATTTGGCTCATAATGTTCCCATCATTGTACACCCATATACTAATAAAAAATTAAAATATAAATTAAAATGGGGAAAAAGATACTATTCTTTTCTAAAATTATAAAATAAATTAGTTTATAATTAGTAACTGACAGCATATGATGCTGGAAATATAAAAATAAACACATTTATTTACTCATTCATTAGACACTTAAATTAATTTTTTGTTGTTTTTTGATTTTCTTGGACCACACCCGTTTGATGCTCAGGGGTTACTCCAGGTTAAGTGCTCAGAAATAGCCCCTGGCTTGGGGGGAGCATATGGGAAGCCGGGGAATTGAACTATGGTTCTTCCGTGGCGAGCACTTGCAACGCACTACCTTATCTCTAGCGCCACCTCTCCGGCCCCATACACTTAAATTAATTTTTAAGTTTTAATTCTAGTTCCTAAGATATTAAAAACAAAATATATCCCACACTTTAATTAGAACTTGGTCTAATAATGAAAATAAATACTAATATAATTATATAATTATAAACTGCTTAAGAAGTTTTATACCATATATATTTAGAGATAACATACACAATTGTTTTTTTTTTCCTTTTATTTAAACACCATGGTTACAAAGTTGCTCCGATTGAGTCTCAATCTTACAATGTACACCACCCTTCACCACGCACATTCCCCACTAACAATGTCCCCAGTTATCCATCCTCTATGCCCTCCCTGCCTCAGTTCTTTAAATATATTTTCCACTGTACATATATATATGTATATATTTGTAAGTACTAATACTTCTCCAGTGTAGTACAATGGAAGTTCTATACTCATGTCTCTAATTTACTTTCCTTTTGGAAACATTGATTCTGTTGTTAGAATCTAAGGACAAATTTTGCTTTGTCTATTTTTCTTTATAATCTACCTGTGATTAAACTCATTTGGTCTATCTTTATCTTTATTATTTTACTAAGTTTTATTCCACCAAATTCCATTTATGCTTCTAAATATAAATAAAATACTTCATTTGTGTAGTTGAGCAATGTTTCATTATATATCAATATTTCTTTCTGTTTTGTTTTAGGACCACACCTGTTGATGCTCAGGAGTTACTCCTTGTTATGCACTCAGAAGTTGCTCCCAGCATGGGGGGGTGATATTGGACACTGGGGGATCAAACTGCAGTCCTTTGTAGACTATCGATAGCAAGGCAGACCCTTACCTCTAGCGTTATTGCTCTGGTCCCTATATCTCAATATTTCTAATCAAACATATGTTGTTGTCATTTGGATTATTTCTATAAATTGGCACTGCAGTGAAGACTGGTGTGTGTATATCATTTCAAATTAGTGTTTTCATTTGCTCAAGATTGATACCTAGAAATTAAGTTGTTTGATTATAAGGCGTTTTACTTTTTGTAGAAAATCCATACATTTTACAAAGTATATAAACTAAATAAAAATATTAGCTTCATTGATTTATTAATAAGTTAAAATTTGAAAGCTTTTTCTCAAGGCTAATACTTATTTATAGTCTTTTTATATAGGCCACTTTTGAAGTGTGGAACTATATCTTTTTGTGGTTTTGATTTGTATTTCCTTGATAACATGATTATGAAATATTTTTCATGTGCTGTTATATTAGATATTTGTATGTCTTATTAAGAACTAGTCTCACTTTTTGATTAGGTTGATTTAATTGTTGTAATTGTTTGAGTTGTATGATTTCTTATATATTTTTAACTCTTTTTGGATGTATGCTATGATGCAAAAAAGTCTCTTCCATTAAACAGAATATCTTGAAATTCTAACACATTAAATGGATTCACTAATGAATTATTTCAAAATGTCCAAAAGGAACTACTACCAATCATGGCGAGACTCTTTCATGAAATCGAAAAAATGAAAACACTTCCAAATACCTTTTATGAAGCCAACATCTCGTTGATACCTAAACCAGACAGAGATGCAACGAAAAAAGAAAATTACAGACCAATATCGCTGATGAATGCAGATGCAAAGATCCTCAACAAAATGCTGGCAAATAGGATTCAATGCCTCATTCAGAAGATCATCCACTACAATCAAGTAGATGGAATGCAAGGATGGCTTAACATCCGTAAATCTATCAACATAATACACAACATCAACAACAAGAAAAATAAAAATCACATGATCATATCAATAGATGCAGAAAAAGCATTTGATAAGGTACAACACCCATTCTTGATCAAAACTCTCAGCAAGATGGGAATGGAAGGAACCTTTCTCAATATAGTTAAGGCCATCTACCAAAAGCTAGTGGCAAATATTATCCTCAATGGAGAAAAACTAAAAGCCTTCCCTCTAAATTCTGGCACAAGACAAGGCTGTCCTCTCTCACCACTCCTATTCAACATAGCATTGGAAGTACTCGCTATAGCAATTAGGCAAGAAAAAGATATCAAGGGAATCCAGATAGGAAAGGAGGAAGTCAAGCATTCACTGTTTACATATGACATGATACTCTACTTAGAAAATCCTAAAGACTCTACCAAAAAGCTTCTTAAAATAATAAACTCATATAGCAAGGTGACAGGCTAAAAATTTAACACACAGAAATCAATGGCCTTTGTATACACTAATAGTAATAAGGAAGAAATGGACATTAAGAAAGCAACCCCATTCACAATAGTGCCACACAAACTCAAATATCTTGGAATCAACTTGACTAAATGTGAAGGACCTATGCAAAGAAAACTATAAAACTCTGCTCCAGGAAATAAGAGAGTATACAGGGAAATGGAAACATATACCCTGCTCATGGATTGGCAGGATTAACATCATCAAAATGGCAATAATCCCCAAGGCATTATACAGATTTAATGCAATCCCTCTAAAGATACCCGCGACATTCTTCAAAGAAGTGGATTAGGCACTTTTGAAATTCATTTGGAACAATAAACACCCTAGAATAGCTAAAGCAATCATTGGGAAAAAGAACATGGGAGGAATTACTTTCTCCAAATTTAAACTTTACTACAAAGCAATAGTTATCAAAACAGTATGCTATTGGAATAAGGACAGATCCTCAGATCAGTGGATTAGTCTTGAATACTCAGAAAATGTTCCCCAGACAGTCACCTAATTTTTGATAAAGGAGCAATAAATCCTAAAAGGAGCAAAGAAAACCTCTTCAACAAGTGGTGTTGGCATAACTGGCTAGCAACTTGCAAAAAATTGAACTTAGACCCCCAGCTAATTTTCAGACACAAAAGAGAAAAGGGCTGGAAGTTCCAGATCACCTCATGAAGCTCACCACAAAGAGTGATGAGTTTATTTAGAGAAATAATTACATTTTGAACAGTCCAAATAATGAGAATGTATGAGGGAAATGGAAAGCCTGTCTAGAGTACAGCGGGAGTTGGGTGGGGAGGAGGGAGATTTGGGACAATGGTGATGGGAACGTTGCACTGTTGATGGGTAGTGTGCTTTACATGACTGAAACCCAAACACAATCATGTATGTAATCAATGTGTTTAAATATATATATTAAAAAGAATATTTTATTGATGTTGCTTATTGTAGTAACACTGCTTATTTTAGCTTTTGTTTCTTTTGTACAGTGTTCAGCGACTTCACTACCGCAAAAGTGTCAAAGACCCTCCACCTCTGTAAATAGAATTTCTGAACATTATCAAGGAGATACTTAGTTACTTGTTGAAATGCCAGTTAAAGAAAATATAGGAAATATTTTGAATTATGTTCTAATTCATTATATTTTAATTTTTGTTATACTTTGCCCCTAAGATCACATTTTACAAGCATTCCTGTTTGTTCTTCTGCAAAATAAATTACTTTCTACTTTATTATATCTAAGGTAGTGGTAGTGTGTGATGGATAAGAAATAGAGATGGAACAGTTTGTGAGAGAAAGAGGAAGAAGGCAAGAAGAAAAGTTGCAGATATAGAAATTAATCTTTATTTTTCTAATATTTCTCAATCCTTTCATCATTCTAATTTCACAATTTAAACAGTGTTCAAGGTGTTTGATGAAAATTTATAGCAAACATAGAGATCTAAATGAGACTTCTTCCCCAATAGGCCTCAGGTACTCCTAATTCAGATGTCAAGGTGTAAGAAATTGTCATTCTGTAATAAAAATGGAACTTTATTTAATCTAGTTCAAAGAAATTTACAAGTATTATGTTAATGTATTGATAGCCACAGGACTAGCTCTGTAATTCATTGGCTTTCTCTGATTCTACTGCAATTAGGTCTCATTCAGCCTACTGGGACTATAAAGCTAAAACATATATTTTAAGAGATGCAACAGTCTCACAAGTTTTAGCATTTGGCAAAGTAATAGATTTTAGAGTTTTTAAAAATAAGTTTAAGGAATACTTTATTCAAATACTTAAGTATAGTCACGAGAAAACAGTATTCAACTAGAAGCAGGGCCTCTGAAAAGGTCATTCGTTGACTCCCTTACTGATCATTTAGGGCACAGAGATAAAATAATGTAAATTTAAAGATATCATATGGGAAAGTATGTTTAGACTTAAAGTCAATCTAAACTGAAAGTAAATTTTATTTTTGTTTACTTTATATTTAATTTGAATTTTGCAGATTTTAAATTTTGGGGTGAATTTTGGCCACACCTACTTGTGCACAGGGCTTACTCCTAACTCTGTGCTCAGGGACTCTATCTAGCATGGCTCAGGGAACCCTAAAAGAGTATTAGGGATTAAATTCAAGTCTGTAAAGTTCTGTCACTATCTTGTATATCTCAGATATTAGCCCCTTATATGATGGTTATTTGGTGAATGAATTTTCTGCATTCTGTGGGTGACTTTTGTATTCTAGGCACTATTTCCTTTGAGGTGAAGAAGTTCTTAGCTTAATATATTCCCATTTGTTTTTCTGTGCTTCCATTTATTTGGACAGTGATGATTATTCCTTGTAGATGCCTTTCGTCTCAATGTTATGATGTGTTTTATTTCATGATCTTCTATATACCTTTAGTTTCCAGATCTAATATCAAGGTCTTATTAAAAAAAGGGAGAGAGAAAAATATCCAGGTCTGTGGCATACATGATAAGAGCCCTACCAGCTGTAGTGTCTCTCTGGACCCTATTTTAATAAAGTATTAGGCATTGTTGATATTATTCATAGTATGGTTTCATACTCTACCACACCTTCAATCAGAGATCTTTCTTCCCTCTATTATAGACCAGTGCTCCCAGCCTCATATTTTCATTGTGATAAGTTTCTTAAGAATAAGTTGCCTGTTTCTGTTGTCTTTGGACATTTTAGTAGTGTATTGTGTTTCTTAATAGCCATTATTTAAGAGAAATCTCTATGTCTCTCATATATATATATATAAGCACCAGGATAACAATCATTCTATTTCTTTCACACACTAAAACTGTCATGATAGTTGCTAGTGTAGTTATTTCTCTAACTGCACTCAAAACTTTTTGTGGTAATCTTCATATCCTGGGCTGGTCCATCCAACCCTCAACTTTGTTGTCGCTGGGTATTGTTATCATATTGTCTCTTATTTTTTCTTAATTCTTACAGATGAGTGAGACTACTCTGTATCTCTCTCTCTTTGACTTATTTCACTCAGCATAATAGTTTCCATGTATAGGAAAATTTCATGACTTCATTTTGCCTGATGGATAAATAATATTTTATTGTTTATATGTACCACAGTTTCTTTAACCTCTTATCTGTTGTTGGGCAATCTGGATTTTCCCCTATAATATGGGTATTATTACAATACTGTCTTTTATTTTTCTTAAATCTAACAGATGAGTGAGACTATTTTGTGTCTATCTCTCTCCCTCTGACTCATTTCACTCAGCATAATAGTTTCCATGTCCATCCATGTATAGGAACATCTCATAAGTTCATTTTTCTGATGGTTGCATAGTATTCAATAGTGAATATATACCACAGTCTCTTTAGCCACTCATCTGTTGTTGGGCATCTGGGTTGTTTCCAGATTCTGGCTATTGTAAATGATACTGCAATGAACATAGTTGTTCAGAAGGCATTTATGTATTGAGATTTTGTGCTCCTAGGGTGTATCCCTAGGAATGTATAGTTGTATAATATAGGAGCTCAATTTCCAGTTTTTTTGAGGGATCTCTATATTGTTTTCCAGAAAGGCTGGACTAGATGGCATTTCCACCAGCAGTAATTAAGAGTTATTTCTCTCCACATCTCTACCAGAACTGACTTCTTGTTTGTTTGTTTGGTTTTTGTGATATGTGCCAGTCTCTGTGGTGTGAGATGGTTCCTCATTGTTGTTTTGATTTGCATCTCCTTAATCATTGGTGATATGGAGCATTTTTCATGTATCTTTTGGCCATTTGCATTTCTTCTTTGAGGAAGTGTCTGTTCATTTGAAGCAAAGAAAGCCTCTTTAACAAATGGTGATGAAATAACTGGTTAGTCACATGGAAAAAACAAACTCAGACCTCCATTTAACACCATGCTCAAAGGTCAAAACCAGATGGATTAAAGACCTTGATATCTGACCCAGAACCATAAAGTATATAGAAGAACATGTAGTAAAATTTTCCATGGCATTGATGGGTCTGTAGTGGTGGGGCAGTGGTAGGGCATCTGCCTTGCAGGCGGGTGTCCTTGGTTAGATTCTCCCAGTGTCCCATATGGTTTCCCAAGCTCAGGAGAAATTTCTGAGAGCATGGCCTTTAGTAACCCCTGAGCATTGCTGGGTGTGGCCTCAAAACAAAACAAAACAAAATTCTATGACATTGAGACTATAGGCATTTTCAAGGGGAAAACATCACTGTACAAATAAGTGGAAACAGAGATAAAAACAAATCTGACTCTATTAAGCTGAGAAGCTTCTGCATTTCAAAGGAAAAAGTGATTAATATACAAAGGCCAGCCACAGAATGAGAGATATTATTCACCCAATACCCATCTCATAAGGGTCTAATATTTAAAGTATACAAGTTACTGACAGAACTTAACAAGAAAAATGCCTGACCCTCTTTTTCTGATTTCATTTAGCACTATATTATACAATTCATTCATAGCAATAATTGGATGATTTTAATTTTTCATAGGGCCAAGTAGTATTTCATTGTTTATGTGGTAATTTACATTAAGAAAATCGGATTGGAGGAATGATCGGCCACTTTGAGCACGTGGAGCCCGGGTCACTGCCAGGGATTGATGCAAACTGCCTTTCTGCTGCTCTTCCAGAATAATATGTACTAGGGAAGATGGATCTGTACCACCGAATGTCCAGTTCCCAGGACAATGCAGTGTGAAGCCTCTGCTGATCTCCTGATTGAAAGAACAAGGAGTTCTTGGCAGTTTCAGAGAGACATGTGTGGAGGTATTATTCCTGGCAGTGCTTTGGGTAGTATATGTGATGCCAGAAATTAAATTCCGTTCAACCACTTGCAAGAAGAGTCAAAAATCTACAAAACTACACCTTCCCAGTGGGGCCCGACTGTGAAAAATTGTGAATGCTGCCTGTGTGTGTCTGTCTCTTGTCCTGTCGCATGAACCTCTTGGGAGTGGGCTGAAAAGAAGCTCCAGAAAACTTGCTTTCCCAGAGGCTCATTCTAGGGCTGGAACACCAAGGAACTTCTTCATAACGTGAAAACTGGCTGTAAGCAATACTTTGCAGAAGCCAGGTAACCTGTTTGTGACATCAGGCTGGGAAAATCTATGAAACTACGCCTGCCCAGTGGGGCCCAACTGTGAAAAATTGTTAGTGCTGCTTGTGTGTATCTGTCTCCTGTCCTGTCCCATGAACCTCTTGGGAGAGGGTCGAAAAGAGGCTCCAGAAGAGCACGGCCACTCCATTTCCCTACATGGCCCTGTGCTCTTTCTAAGGAAAGAACACCATCGCAACAAGAAGAAAAACATCACACTAAGAACTGTGCTGATTCACTGTTGCCCAGCATTTCTCTCCGATTATCTTCTCTGCTGCGTGCTCAGGCCTAAGGTTTGATCCTTTGTGAGTCTTCATGCATGGAGGACTCCGCTCCTTTGGAGGCAAGCCAACCCACCCAGAAAGGGCGGAGCCAGAGGAGTGTGGCCCTGTACATCATTTAGCCAATGAATACAACCACAACACATAGAAAAACCCACAATACAAGTGTGACAATGGGAAACAATGCAGGCCAACGTCAGACATAGAGAATGAAGATGACAATTCTGATGACTAGATAATGACCAACCAACTAATCAATTGCTCAGATAAGGACTTTAGGCAAGCAATATGGAAGATGCTCAAAGAACTCAAAGAAACCATGGATTGAGTTGAACAGAACACTAATAAGAACCAAGAAAATATGTAGACAGAAATCACAAAACTCCAAACTGAAATAACATGTCAACTAACAGGCCTGAAAAACTCAGTAAATGAAGTGAATGACAAAATGGATAAGCTCAACACCAGGGTAACAGAAGCTGAGAATAGAATTGGTGCTGTGGAAGATGAGATAAATAACAACTCCATACAGTGGGAGAGATTGGAAAAAACTTAAAGCAAATGAACAGACAATGGAAAAATTACTCAAAGAATGGGAACAGATGAAAATATAAGTCTACGATAAGCTCAACAGAAACAATTTAAGAATCATTGGAGTCCCAGAGATTCAGGAAGTAAATTTCCAGGAAGAATTAATGGTCAAGAACATAATTAAAGAAAAACTTCCAGAGCTAAAGAATATGTGTGATCAAATCCTGCATGTTTGAAGAGTACCAACCAAAAGAGACCCCAGAAAAAATATCCCAAGACACACCCTAGTCACAATGACAAATCCCACAGATAGAGACAGAATTCTGAAAACAGCAAGATTAAAAAGGGAAATTACATTCAAAGGAGCATCCTTGAGATTTACAGCAGATCTGTCACCAGACACACTCAAGGCCAGAAAGCAGTGGTGGGATATTGTGACAAGACTGAATGAAATGAATGCTTCACCTAGAATACTGTACCAAGCAAAACTCACTTTCCGGTTTGATGGAAGAACACATGGTTTCACAGACAAAAAACATCTCAGAAACTTCACAGACTCAAAAGTCTGTAAAGACTTACAGTTGTAAGAGCTCAGAAACTTTACAGACTCAAAAGTCTGTAAAGACTTACAGTCTTAAGAGAAAAACTGAAAGACCTAATTTAAGACAGGACTAACCAAAAGACACACCAAATTTTGATATAAAGATTGCATCAAATACCAGGACAATTTTTTTCTCTCAATGTCAATGAACTAAATGTACCAGTTAAGAGACACAGAGTGGCTAAATGGATCAAAAAACTCAACCCAACTTTCTGCTGCCTACAAGAAACACGCCTTTATAGTCAGAACAAACATAGACTCAAAATAAAAGGCTGGAGGAAAATTATCCAAACAAACAACACCCATAAAAAAGCTGGAGTGGCCATATTAATATCAGATAATACAAACTTTATACTCAGGAAGGTTGTAAGGGACAAAGATAGACATTTTATATTAATCAAGGGGTATATAGAGTAGGAAGAAACCACTCTCCTAAACATATATTCACCCAATGAGGGTCCAGCAAAATATTTAGTACAATTTTTGACAAATCTGAAAAATAATATCAATAACAACACAATAATTGTGGGGGACCTCAGCACAGCTTTGTCAACACTGGATAGGTCAACCAGACTGAATCCCAACAAGAATATACTAGACCTGAAAAGAGAAATGGAAGAAAGAGGCCTAGTGGATTATATATCCACTCTATCCCCAGAAACCTGGATACACATTCTTCTCCAATGTGCATGGGACATTCTCCAGGATAGACTACATACTGGCACATAAAACATACCTCCATAATATCAAGAGAATAGAAATCTTGCAGGCTACCTTCGCTGACCACAAGGCTCTGAAATTATTTGTGAATTCCAAAGGAACAAAGAAGAATAATTTTAACACCTGGAAGTTAAACAGCCTCATACTGAATAACCAGTGGGTCTGAGATGAAATCAAAGAGGAAATCAAAACGTCCCTGGAAACAAATGATAATAAAGACACAAACTATCAGAACTTATGGGACATAGCGAAAGCAATACTGAGAGGAAATTTTATAGCTTTGCCAGCACACATCAGGAAGGAAGAAGGGGCTTACCTGAGTAGCTTAATGATGCAGCTCATAGAACTAGATAGAAAGTGCTCAACAAAAGAATCCAAAAAGAGGGAGACAGAGGGAAACAACAAATCTGAGAGCAGAAATCAACAAAGTGGAAGCCCAAAAAACAATCCGAAAAATCAACGAGAGCAGAAGTTGGTTCTTTGAAAAAATAAACAAGATTGATAGACCACTGGCAAAACTAAAAAAGAAAGAGAGAGAAACTAGATAACTCTTATTAGGAATGAAAAAGGAGAGATCACTACTGATATGGCAGAGATTCAAAGGGTAATCAGAAACTACTTTGAGAAACTCTATGCCACTAAAAATGAGAACATGGAATAAATGTATAAATTCTTGGACTCTTATAATCTTCCATGGTTGAAGGAAGAGGATGTAGCAAATCTAAACATCCCCATCACTATTGATGAAATTAAAATGGTAATCAAATGTCTGCCCATAAATAAAAGCCCAGGCCAAGATGGATTCACTAATGAATTCTTTCAAACTTTCCAACAGGAACTACTACCAATCCTGGCAAGACTCTTTCATGAAATTGAAAAAACGGAAACACTTCCAAATACCTTTTATAAAGCCAACATCACCTCGATACTTAAACAAAAAACAGCTACGAAAAAGAAAATTACAGACCAATATAGCTGATGAATGCAGATGCAAAGATCCTCAACAAAATCCTGTCAAATAGGATTCAATGTCTCATTAAGAAGATTATTCATTACTATCAAGTAGGTTTCATCCCATGAATGCAAGGATAGTTTAGCATCCATAAATCTATCAACATAATACACAACATCAACAACAAGAAAAATAAAAATCACATGATCATATCAATATATGCAGAGAGAGCATTTGATAAGGTCCAAACCCATTCTTGATCAAAACTTTCAACAAGATGGGAATAGAAAGAACCTTTCTCAATATAGTTAAGGCCAGTGGCAAATATTATCCTCAATGGAGAAAAACTAAAAACCTTCCATGATCATGAAGCTGGTTTTCCCATAGTGAGGCTTATCCATTGTACTCCAGATATGCTGACCTATTCAATTTCCCCAAAATGTGAGAAACTCAACTGAATAATTTGTGGTAGTGGGGGACTGTGTTCACTCTTCATCCTGTAAGAAAATAAAAAAAAAATAACAGAGACTGAAATATTTCACATAGCCAAAATTGGCTTCTACATCTAAAAGACATTAACTTGTATCATTATATCATTTCCTGGCGCATATTTATTTGTTTTCTGTGGGTGCAATTTTACCTGTCCAATTATATAATTTAAACTCTAATCATTTTCTCAGGGAATTATCCAACTTTTTATTTTATGTTGGAGTAATGTTTCTTTATTCAGTGAACTGTTCTTATAAAATTGAATTGTTTCTATATTTTTGGTTATTGTTAATAGTGCTTCTTTGAACATGGGAATGTAAGTATCTTTTCTAGATAGTTTTTTTCACTTTGAAGTAGAAAATATAAAGTTGAATTGATCAGTCATATAGAAGCTCAATTCCTAGACTTTTGTTTGATGTGTCCATTGTTTTCCAAAAGGCTGGACCAGTTGACAGTATTACCAGTAGTGAATGGAGGGTGAGGGTACCTTTTTCCCCTCAGCCATACCAGCACCAGTTGTATTTTGTTCTTTGTAATGGTTATTATTCTGATGTGAAATACTTTGCTGTTGTTTGATTTTTATTTTTCTGACTATAAGTGACAGAGAACATTTTTTCTTGTAACTTTAGACCACCTATAAGTTTTATCTAGAAGTTTTTGTTCCCCATTTATTGATAGTTATTTTTTTCTTGAAAAATTCTCATAGTGCTTTTTTAACTTCAATGTAACCTCTTTATTAGATGAATGGTTCACTATTTCTTTTGTTGTCCAGAAACTCGTTTGTTGTAGTCCATTTGTTTAACTTCACTTCCATTTGCTAAGTCAATGACTTTGATTCGAGTATACCTCTAGCTCAATGTCATGGACTGTTTTGACTTTGTTTCCCTCAATATTATCTATGGTCTCAAGTCTAGTACAGATGTTTTAATCCATATTGATTTACCTTTTGTGCATAGTATTAGAAAGGGGTATGAATTCTTTATTCTTTTCTTTCTTGTGACTGACCAGTTTTCTCAATTGTTACTGTTGAAGAGGCTTTCATTGCTCAACTTCATATTTTTTCTACTTTTTCAAAAAATTAACTTTCTATGTATTTGGAGCTAAGTCTTTGGATTATTCTTTTCCTTTACTTTGACAATCTGTAATTATTCCAGTAGCACACTGTTTTGAAAGTGACCATCAAAGCTAGAGGTTAGATGCTGGATTTTGATTTCTGGTCTCAAAGAATACACAGCAATGTTGGACTCTATGGGTCAGAATGTAATTGACTGGTGAATGAGAATATTTTTAATTCTAACTACCAACAGGTACATATCCCCCAAAAATATGAAAAGAAAAAGAAAAGGGAATAAAAAGAAAAATATATAATAATCTAGCAGTTCTTTCACTACCTATATCAGTCTATTCTCCTGTGCTATTAATCCCTTCTTCTACTATTATCCAATTCTATTAGTGTATCATGGATTATGTCTCTGGAATAGATTCCCTTTCACTATCGTATTATCCATTGAAAGGGCTGTGAGTGTGCAGTGTGGACTCACTGTTAGCATAAAATAGAGCAAATAACTTATTTGAAATCCTTAGCACAATGGTGACTTTCCCATACTGAGTTAATGAAGCAATGGCAGATTAACTAGAATCTAAGGCTAACTCTTCATTTTCAAAACAAGCCTGACATCTAACAACCAAATATTTTCAAACTTTATGTGCATCTATTAAAATACAATATAAGTGTGCTCTTCAAATACTGGTCCATGAATAGTTGCTAATTTGTAGGTACAGAAAGGTTGAAAACCACTGCCATCTTTGTAATAATTGGTGGTCCACGTAACAATATGTAGGAAAGGTAGGCATAAATACTTGAAGAAAAATGCAATAGAAGATACATTATTAATCATAACACCTTTTATTTTTCTTGGTGTTTTTTTAGCCTCCTCTAGCCTCACAACCTCTGTATCCTTATTATTTCACTTAAATAATCTTAAATTCCACTCTAGTTCACTACTCTCTCTACACACTGAATTTCTTGCTTTTCACCTAAAAGAGAACACAGAATTTGACTTGCTTACTACTGTTAATACTGAATGTATCTAGAATGAAAAGCAACATCAAGGATTTATTTTCTTCTCACAAATATACAGAACTCAGAAATGTAATTTTATAATTTTGTGTTTTATGAAATATATAAATATTTCTAGGTTACTAAACTTCTTCCCCATATCAGAAATAAAATAAAAGTTAGAAACTCTAATGAATTATCTAGATTAGAGGTTAAGTGTGTAGACAGATTATAAATAATTCTATGAAAGTTTACATTTGAATATAAAAGGTTATAGCACCAAATGATTGCTTGAGCTACCCTGAGTCATGTTAGAATAGAAAACTAGAAGACACTATCAGTGGACTCAATTATAGAAATATTCTAGTCTCATTTTTGCTAAACTATATTTGTTACCTTGAGCTACTCACTTAACCCATTTGGTAGTGCTTTTATCACAAACATAGGAAATTAACCTATTTTAATCTTTTATAATAATATAAGCTATGAAAATCTATATAAATTAGGGGGATAAGGTAAATTCCTCAAAAAGTTTTCTTTATACACAGAAATTTTCTATGAGCTTCTCATAGCCTCATTTATTTCTGCTAGTGTGAAATTATTCATAGTTAGCTAAGACAATGTCTCAAATATTCTTTTAAGCTAAACAATTAAAATATATATTTAAATAATATTGGCCATTAGATTTAGAAATAATGATTTTCTATAGGATAATTAATTCAGAAGAATTTGGCATATACTTACTTCCTATAAAGGTAAGTTGCTTCTTTCTATAATTGGGTCTGGGTAGAATAATGCATTATTTTTATAATTTTGACTTGTGTGTGTTTTTTATGGAATTCAAACTTATGTAATGTTAAAGTGTTTTGCTTAAAAATTTTTACTTCAAAATTTTGTATCTGAGTACCAATATGAAAATAATATATTCTAAATAATTCAAGTTTCTGTATCCAGAAGAATAAAGAGGACTCAAAAAGCTTTGTTGTTGTTGTTGTTGTTGTTTTGTTTTGGGGGGGACACACCCGGTGATGCTCAGGGTTTACACCTGGCTTTTCACTCAGAAATCACTCTTGGCTTGGTGGATGCCGAGGATAGAACAGAGGTCTGTTCTAGGCAGACGCCTAGAACTTGCACTGAGTCCGGCCCGTAGGACTCAATAATTTTAATAAGAATTTATTTTTCTTTTAGAGTGGAAACTATTTCCTAATATAAAACATTTAAGTGTCATATTTCTAAGAATGTAGATGAGACTTTTAACTTTTATTACTTGCTAGGTAAATGATTATAAAATCACTTACTAGGCTTAATTCCTTCACAATTTATAAAAATTTTAGCTATTTCAGTGGGTTATTTATTTATGTAGCTAATACATAAAAAACACTTCAAATGTAGTGAATATACTCTGAAAGATATTCACTAGAGTTAATAGAATGTAAGAAAGAATGTTTCTTAGAATTAGACATGAAAAAGTAGTCTATGTAATGTGATATAGAAGTTATTTCAATGGCACCATAAGTTTATAATTGTACCTGAGGGTTTATTTATTATTTTTTTTTTGGTTAGAAGATTTAGATAAAGAAAACTGAGTTAATGTGTGCACAATTCATTTTCTACTAAACTAAGTAGTTTAAATATTTTAGTTTACATGGATTATCCTACATTAGAAAAGTTGATGCTTGAGGTGGGTACAATTATCCAAAATAATGTATATTAACACTTTTATCTGATTTTATTTTAAATAGTTAAGTTGCTATCTTTATTAATAAAAAGTTTGTTGACTTTCTCAGCGAATTTGGCTTTCTTCATTGGGTGGAGAAGGGAACACTTGCAAAAATGTTAGTAGAGCTGGATTCTTCTCCAATATGCATCAAATTCTTTATCAATTCTTCTAACTATCAAGTGCCTCTCATGTGCAAGATATATGAAGAGATTTCTTATTTTTATTTAATATGAAGATTGATAAAGATTATATGTTCATTCAGTGCTACTGCATACTATCATAAGGAACATAATATGGAACATTATAAATCAAGCTCATTTAGAAATCACTTTAAGTAACCCGTTCTAAGTAATTTCTTCCCTTTCATGCTTGCCACACATTCACCTATGGAAGTCAAGTCTAGTATTTAAGGTAACATCAGAAACTAATTTGATAAATTTTTGTCTCAATGCCTGAATCTCACCTCAATCACTACACATGATCTCTCACAGGTCGGCATGTAGCTCAAAGACAGAGCACATGCTTTGCTTGTAAGATGCTCAACAAACATAAACATGCACATATGCACACACAGATAAAGGCCTAAAATAAATGTTTATGTAGTGAAAGTCATAAAATAATCATCTTCTAAGTAAACTTATCACAAGATTAAGAGAATTATTTTTAAAATATTATCAGAAACATGAGATTTGTTTTTCTCCCTTCATCTTATATATTTTAGTATATTTAGTATATTTAATTTATTCAGTATAATATTTATGAAAGATAAAGGCTCAGATTTAGACCCATCTTAACTGATTTTTTTCCTTCTTATATTTTGAGTATTTAAGAACTTTTTCTTAGCTATCTTTACAGCATTAATAATATAAGGAGCATGTCTGTCTTAATAACTTCACTGCAATGAAAGAATGCAGTTATTATATAATGTAAAAGATCAAAGAATTTGTTGGTAAGTTTTTGCTTCACTCTTTCCTACAGTGACAATAACTAAACCCCAGACCATATACATGCAAGACAAGGGCTTCACCACTGAGGTACATCCATAGATGTATCAATTACTTTTTGCTCATTCAAATATTATTTTCTTTGCTAAATTATTAGTAAATTTTCATTAACATTTCACCATTCAACTATGAATATGATTCTGGAATAAATTGAAAGTATTGTAATCTTCTTTTCCTAATATGAAGCATATTGATTTACTTACAGAAGATGTTTATTTCTGTTGACTTATGGCATTTAATTCTGCTAAAAAATATCTTTTCTTCCTCTGCACTAGACTTGAGCCTGGAAGATCATTGATTCTGCTCTAAAGGCAGTAATAGAGGAGCAGCAGGCGCTTTTCCTCTGCACTAAAACCATCAATAAGAACTAGAAAACTGATAAGTCTGTGTTATGAATGTTAGTTGATTCTTTTCCTAAGACATTTCACTTTTATATCTGTTGTTTTACTTAGGTCTATACTAAAAATTGATACTATTTTTAAAAAATATATTCTGAAAAATTAATACTGAGTTTCAATCTTGTAAATTAGAAAAACTTCAGTTGGGGCCCGGGAGATAGCATGGAGGTAAGGCGTTTGCCTTTCATGCAAAAGGTCGTCGGTTTGAATCCCAGTGCCCCATATAGTCCCCCATGCCTGCCAGGAGCAATTTCTGAGCATGGAGCCAGGAGTAACCCCTGTGCGCTGCCGGGTGTGACCCCCCCCAAAAAAAAAGAAAAACTTCAGTTTTATTTAGTGAATCCTGCTGAAAATTTATGCAAAATTTCAGCAAAACCTCTGACATTTTCCTGCTAATGTATAAAATCATTTGATTAATTATTTATGGAGATGATAGAGTAAGAATATGTACTTTATATATAAAACACATTCCAGGGGCCAGAGCGTGGTGCAGTGATAGGGCATTTGCCTTGCACACGTCTGACCTAGGACAGTCTGTGGTTCGATCTAATTATAGTACTGTATATATTGTGCACCAATACTGTTTTATCCTACCATTAATTTATCAAGCATATCAAGTAGGGCAATAGTGAGTCAATTCTTAATTTTGAAATGGTAAGGAACTGCAATTTTGTACTATTTAATGATGGCAAAAAGATTTTTAATATGGAAGTGCAAATGAGACATTAATTAATTGAAACAATTTAGAATCTGGAAGATTAATAGAGTAATGAAGGATATTTATAAAGTAAGCTGAAGGTATACTTTTTTCATTTTTCATAAACTCAGTATATATCTAATAATTGTTTTTCAGATATAAGTTTATTTACTAAGCAATGAGCATTAAGTAACTGGGGGATGAGGCCAGAGAGATAGCATGGAGGTAAGGCATTTGCCTTTCATGTAGAAGGTTACTGGTTCAAATCCTGGCCTCCCATAGGTCCCCGAGCCTGCCAGGAGCAATTTCTGAGCATAGAGCCAGGAATACCTCCTGAGTGCTGCCAGATGTGACCCAAAAAATGAAAGAAAATAAAAATTAACTGGACATGTCTTTGTACCTATTTTCTGTCAGTTTATGATTTTATAAAAGTTATATACATTCAAAAGTGCTGTTATTTATGGTAGTAATTAAAAGTTTTCTGGGGATAGAAATAAATATACAGAAGACAAGGAAAATCCATTTTTTCTCTCAATAAGTCAAGGCTTTTAAAATTTTTTAATAAATATTTTTATTTTGACCAAAGTGGATTACAAATCATTCACAGTAAAATTTTAGGTATATAGTGACATTGAATCAGGGGTGTTCCCATCACCAATGTTGTCCTCCCTCTGCCCCATCGTTCCCAGCAGGCATGCCATATGCTCCTTTGCTCCCTGGGCTGCTAGTGCAAGTAGTCCCCTCTGTGTCTAGCTTGCTGTAGATTGGGTATTGAACCTGTTTTCATTGTATTTGGACTTTGTATCTAAGTCTGATCATTTTTTATTTCTACTCAATATTCATATGACTGTTTGGTCTTGGTAACCTCCATTATTATTTCAGTTTGAGAGACAGAACAAGATAGTTCAAGTTATGTGCTTCTATTTGAAGAAAAGAAGAAAAATAAAAGAAAAAAGGAGGGGGGGCAAAAATCAAACCAGCAAAAAATGGAAGGATCTTTCTTGACTATATAAATATCTGTTTAAGAGAAGAAAGGGATAAAATAAGAAAAACATAGCAACAATACTAAAAAAAAAAGGAAAAGAAAAAAAGAAAAAAATCATACTAAAAACCCCAAAGCACCACAGCAATAAATACAACAATCAAACAATAACCATGGTACCGAAATAAAAACAAACCGAGCTCAAAAACATAAATCAAAACAAAGCAAAACAAAACAAAGACAAAATAAAAAAACATAAACAACAATAATGACAAAAAAAACTAATTTGTGCTCTTGTTTTTTTTTTCCATAGGCACAGTAAATATTGGGGGAATTAGAAAGGGAATTCCCTTGGCCTAAGAGATACAGGTTTTCTCCACCCTTGAAGTATACTGTCATGTGCATAACTTCAGGTTTTATACCTGTTTTTTTACTCTCCCCAGGTCCTTTTGTGGTGCTTGGAAATTATCTGCTCAGTCATGGATGATGAGATCAGACCTCCGTAATCTGATCATTTTTCATTTTTTAAAACTCATTTTTATTTATTGTTTGCTTTTTATATACATATAAAATATATTATATATATATGTTTTTGTCCTGCTTTGTTTTCTTCTCTTCCTTAACTCCACCTATTTTGGTACAAAAACCTACAAGAAAAACCCTTGCCTGGGATAAAAGCTCAGGTCAGAACCAGGGCACAGAGATGATGGTGCCTGACATTCTCATACCCAAATGCACCAACAATATAACATAGACAAATTCTTTTTCTACGGGCTTTTAAAATTTGATGCCGGTTTTTAAATGATGACAGCCTTCAGTAGTTTGGATTCAACATTCTATAGCTTGAAATCATAATCTTTAATCTATAAAAAGTATTTTAAAATTTCAGAAAATTATTTTAATGGTGATATCACAATGATCTGAGAATGAAAGCTCCCTATATATGATATCTGAGTTTGACCTGAGCACCACATAGTATCACCCCACCCCAAGTACCACCGTGTATATCCCTGGATTCCAGGTACTATGGGTCCAAGTACTGAGAAATCTGGCCTAATTTTTAGGAATCAACAGTAAGTATCTCCTGAGCATTTTTTGAGAGAAGAGAATAGAAAATGTTAAGGGTGAGTCTCTGAGCCTGATATTTTTGTCCCTGACATTTCTCTGCTTTAAGACAATAGGAAGTTGGATTCTCAAATACATAATTTATCCATTTCTTGAACTGATATGAAATACTGTATGTGAACTCAAGTGCATTTATATGGATAAAGAATCCATAGATTTATGGGTCCATATTCCTGCAAATAGATATATGAGCCTTAACCATGTTCATAATACAAAAATTAGTAATAGATGGGTATTGATGTTTTATAATATCCTGGTATGACACTATTACTATCCTAAAACAAAATTTTACCTCAATAGAAAACAATTTAATTTTTAAAAATTTCATTGTGTGAAGGGCCCTTCCAATCAGTTCTCAAGAGGCTCAGTTACACTTTCTGACAATTCTTGACTGATAACCCAATTTGTAGTTCAATTTGAGAACCCACCTGATTATGCAGTGCCTTTTTGGTCTTATGGTGCCAGAAATAGTTGAGTAATACTGGTGGTGTTTGAGGTCACCTAGAATTTAGCCAAGAAAAGCTCCACAACTGTAAGATGTTGAAGAACAAATTTGGGTTGACCACATGCAAAGGAAGACACTTAGGCCCTCTTTTCTTTCCAATATAGAAGAAAAACTATAAGATACTTTTAGGGAATTAAGTAACCTAAAGTTTCACTATAAAAAATAATATAGGTTTCAACAATTTTAAGAACAAATGGACTGCAACTCAGAAAATGTGGAATTGTAGTAGCTAATAAATACTCTAATAGATAAATATGTTTGTTATCCTCTAGCAATTTTCTCTAAATTTCTGAATATAGTTGAGTTATACCATTTTAATTTTTGTTTGTTGGCTTTTATATGAAGTTACAAATGATAAAACAAATCTATAGCCTGATTGATTTTTCCCTTAGAGTTCAAACTAACAACCGTTTTCTTGCTAATACAATATTTTAAAAAAAATAATAATTTCATACTTCTACCTTGAGAATAGTCTCACTGTATAAAAGTAATAAATTAATTCTAATATTTTATTGATTTATAGGTGAATGTGAGGTGATTGCTATTCTGTTTCTGTTTCTTTTTCCTTTATTGAGATCATTGTGAATTACAATACAAGTCTTTCACAGTCGTATTTCAGGCATTTAGTGACAGTGTGTTAGGGGCATTCCCATCACCTACGTGGACCTTCCTCCACCCTAGTTCTTCACATACGTTCCATACCTCAATCTTTCGTCCCCTTGACTACCAGTGTAACAGATCTGATTTGTGTTTAGCTTGTTGTAGTTTGGGTCTCTTGATTCCATTGTTTTTGGGATGAATTTGGGATGGACATCTAGATCTGACCTCTCGGTGCATGTCATTTTTCTTTTTTTCAATTTGTAGGAAAACAGATATATCAGACAAATTGAAATGACTTAAGTTCTAAGGTTTATGAAAATGGTGGGAGCCCCTATGTAGAATATAAGTAAATTTTTAAAAAATAAAAGAAGTTAAATACAGGTGGAGATTGGCAGATGTGGAGTTTTCTGTTTGTTTTGTTTTTGTTTGTTTTTGCATTGACACAGTAAACATTGGGAAAAGTAGGAAGACAATTCCATTGGCTTAAGAGATGCAGTTTTCTACCACCCATGAAGCAAACTTTCAAAAGACTGGCTACAAGCTCCGGCTTGTTGGTTGACCAACTCCGATGTCTCTCTTTATGGTTCCAGAGAAAATTCTGCTCTGTTATGGTTGTCAAGGTCAATCTTCTGAAGTTAGAGACCTTTTTTTTTTTGCACAGATACTAGGCTGAAGCCTAGGATAAAGTCTTTCTTTGTGATCACAGGACAAATTCTGCTAGGTGTTGGTTATTATAGTCAGTCTTGTGTACTTAGAGACCTTGGTTCTTGCACAGATCCTAAGATGGAGCATCTTCTGATATCATCTCACTGTTGGGTAGTGAAGTAGGGCAATCTGCCAGTAAATCAAATTGTTACTGTTACCTGATCTTCATCAGGTGTCCTTTGATCTACCCTGGAGCAGGTGCATGCCAGGGTGGCATACAAACCTCCCCCGTGGGGGAGTTTGACTCCTGGTGCTACTGCCTTAAACTGTGCAGATACCAATGTTGGAATCTGATGTTTGGGGTTGGGTGGTAGATGTACGATCCATTGACGCCTAAGTCAAGACTCCATGACAAACATTCAGGGTGAAAGGCAGTCCTGCATTATAAAATTTATGAGTTCCTATTCCTATAAGGTAAGAACTATTTTCTATATGTAAGATTTACCCATTTTAGTGTGCTTATGTAAAAAGGAATGAAACCCCATAATATTCCTGGTGCATACATGGGTAAAAATAGCAGGCTAAACAATCTCTATAACCTGATTGTAACCTTAGCTCATAATCAATCTAGACCTTTCTACAAGAATTTCCTACTATGCAGATTCAAAGCAGGGATGGGGGAAGCCACCTCTACATATGGAATTAGACACTAAGATTTATAAGTATTAAGGTAATGCATCTACAAAAACATACAAAAGAAATATAGAAATACCCTTTAAGTCTTTTGAGATAGTTGGGGTTTGTAGAATCTAGAGCACAGTTTCATCCCTTCTCTTTGTCTTCTGGAGTTTGAGAAATAGTGCACAGAAGTGGGGAATCAAGTAGTGTCATCAAACTGAGGGTCTTTTGGGAGTTGAATCTTGTAAAAAACTGAAGTCTACAGTGTGGAGAGGTGTGGAAAAGGGTCTCCTAGATATGGTCTGCAGGTTCTTCCCAGGGCAAGACATAGCAGGCTCAGAGGGTGTCCTTTCACTTGGGGAGTCTGCGGACAGCTTTCTGGGGTAGGGTGAAGTTTCCAATCCATGAGGAGTTAAGAACAGAGAATGGAGAGGATTAAATAGGCGGAGATAGAGGATCAGGGTTGGGGTGGGGGGGGGTGAGAGGATAGAAGAGAATTTGTATGGTAATAGATGGCCTGTGAGGAGGAGGAATATTTTTTAATAGGACCTATATACAATATTGGCAGGAATTATGCACAATACAGATTAGACAAGTGTAGAGGAGTTTACCATGTATACACTCACTTACACACACAGACACACAGACAGACAGACACACGTACATATAGACAGACAATGGACAGTGGAGGTCAATTTGTAAGTTATAGTTGAAGGACTGACCCTTATGGGTCAGAGCTCTTAAAACAGAAAATAAAATGAAGCCAGCACGAGTGTGTGTGTGTGTGTGTGTGTGGGGGGTGTTTTCCAGTATCTTTCTAGGCAATTCATCAATGGTGAGGATAAACTTTACTAGATAAAAGCTTCTAGGGTTAGATTGTGCATGGAGCACTCTTAAAACAATCATATTTTCCTTGTCAATGGTACTAAACAATATGATAATGAGCTCTGTAAGAAGACTTTATTCCTATTCCATGGCATTCCATTTACTATGTCTCAAGCATCCAGATTACCTTCCTGGAAGAATCTGACAATATGAATTTGTGGTCTAATAAGAAGATAGTTTGCCTAAAAATACAAAAACAGAAACAAACAAAAAACAAATTGTAAAAAATACAGTGGATGATAGGGGCCTGTAACAAGTCTATGGTGTGCAGTTGTCTATTTCAACAGTCTTTGTGGACATAAGCATTAGACCATGCAAGTAGGCATAATTAAATGGAAGATGGATAAATTGGAGTATTTTGTCAAGGCATTACCATGTTGAGGACTATATTTGGAATTTAGCATGATAAAACAATAAAATGCAAAACTCGGGTAGCCAACCTATATCTTTAAGGAACCCTGAATCTGGGCAGAAGTTGCCTGCGAGGTCTCTGCTTCATTTTTCTAAATGAGATCAGTTTATATTTCTTAGGCAAACTTTGTATAATGCAGGATAAAAATAATGTTTTATAATTGAGTGAATTATATTTTATAACTAAATTATTGTCTGAGGACAGTATCAACTAATTAGAGGGTAAAGTTTTTTATATTAAAATAAGCAACATGTGGGGCTGAAGAGATAGCACAACAGTAGGGTGTTTGCCTTGCATGCTGCAGACCCAGGACGGACATGGGTTCAATTCCTGGCACCCCATATAATCACCCGAGCCAAAAGCAATTTCTGAGCTTAGAGCCGGGAGTAACTCTTGAGTGCTGTTAATATGACCCCAAACAAACAAATAAACAAACAAAAAAGAAAAATAATAAAATGAGCAACATTTAAGCTATCATTCACCTAGACTTCCTAAAGCAAAACAAAATCAACTTTAACAGTGCTGTATTCATTTGTTATATAAATTGATAAATAGAGCTATAGAGAGAGTTTAGTGGACGAGGCACATTCTATCATGAAGATTGACCAGGTTTGAAACCTCATTTTTGCTGATACCTTATTTTATCCTGAGCACCTTCAAAGGTTTACCTTGAGATTCAAGTTGGGAATAGTCCAGGTTGGCACCCCCAAACAAATAAAAAGTTAAAAAGTCATTGAAAAGTTTTGAATTAGATTGTAATTTCATTTAGTTTTCATGACTTCATGGGAGTTCATGGTTTTTCCAGTGTGAAATACTTGGCAGGCATAATATTTAAGATTTATGTGTATCAGATTAAATGATTTATATAAAGACCCAGCATGGAACAGTAAAACAGTCCATGATCTGAAAGTTTTACATGATTATATGGTACTGGGGAGTTTACTTCCCTGGGAATAATTTTTATGCATAAAATTGCATAAGCTTTATTATGTTATCAATATAGGTGTTCGTATCATAATAAATCATTATAATGTCACATAGGTAGAAATAAATTCATGTGACTAAAATACATATAATAATTGTTAAAATGTAAAGGACAAGTCATTTATTTTGTCCATACCATTTTTAATCTATGAAATTAAATTGTTAGAATCTTCTGTTATTCTACCCAGATTTAATTTACCTGCTTTTATTAAAAATAATCTGCATCAAAGTTTTCTCTATTCATTTATTTTATATCAGTGATTAAGCCACTAGACTTGTTCTAAATAGACACTCTGAAAATACCATTATTTGCATAGATTAAAATAGATTGTATGACAGCAATAATCACTGTTATATAACTAAATGTATTTTTTAAGGTAAATTGTTTAGAAACTCTCTAATCTATTATTTTACTTTGTTGTTGATAAAAATACTTTCTACATTTTGTCACATTGTAAAATTGTTTTCTACATCAGATCTGCAGTGTACTTTGGGAACATTTTATTGACAAAATAGTCTTAAGTATTTTGTGACCAAAGCCACAAGTAAAAAAAAAAAATCATTATTTATTTATTTATTTTTGGGGGGGTTTGGGCCACACCCTGTGACACTCAGGGGTTACTCTTGGCTATGCGTTCGGAAATTGCTCCTGGCTTGTGGAACCATATGGGATGCATGGGATCTAATCGCTATCCTAGGTCAGTTACATGCAAACACCTTACCTCTAGGCCACTCTTCTGGCCATAATTTTTACTTTTAATCAATATTAAATGCTTTATATTTTACAATATTTAACAATGTTAAATGTTTTAATTTTACTATTATTATTTTGTTCTGAACAGCATAATGCTCTAGGCTTTTATAGTTTATCTGTTTGTATGTTTAGCATTACTCCTTCCAGCAATAATTTCTGAGCACAGAACCAGAAGTAACCCCTGAGGGCCACTGTGTGACCCCACAATAAAATTTATGCTATTTATAAATTAAAATAAATTGTTTAATTGAATCACAATGAGACCTAGAGCTACAATATTGTTCATGATTGTTCATGCAATGTTCAACACCTATCCCTTTACCAGTGCTCATTTCCTGCTACTAGTATCATCATTTTTATCTCACGTCCCACAGTCCTCTCCTCTGCCTGCCTCTATGACAAACATTTTCCTTGTCTCTCTATCTCTTTTTTTTTCTTTAAAACATCATGGTTTTTAATAGTGTTACTAAAGGGGTATCAGGCATATCACCTTGCTTCCTTTCTATACCCAGATCTTATCTAAAGTGATCATTTCTAACTATAACTGTCATTAGATAAAGACAATGGTATATGTATCTACACAGTGGAATGAATATAGCACAGCTGTTAGTAAAAATGAAGTAATTAAATTTGAATATACAAAGTATTATGCTGAACAAAATGAATGAAAGAGAGAAGGACAGACATAAGATGACTGCACTAACTTATGGAATATCAAATCATGATGCTATGGTATTAATTCTCAAGACAATTTTAGAGAAAATGGCCAGAAGGATCATTTTATAGTAGGAAGCTTGCCACAAATGGGGGGTTATACATAGGGCAGAGAAGGGACCACTCTGGCAATAACTGTTTTTTTTTTAACTAATTTAGTCATTTATTTATTTATTTATTTTTTGTTTTTGGTTTTGTTTTTTGGGCCACACCTGTTGACGCTCAGGGGTTACTCCTGGCTATTCGCTCAGAAGTTGCTCCTGGCAGGCACGGGGGACCATATGGGGAACCGGGGGATCGAACCGTGGTCCATCCTAGGTTAGCACAAGCAAGGCAGGCATCTTACCTCCAGCGCCGCCGCCCGGCCCCATTTATTTATTAATAGAAGATGAAAGAATACATTTTCTGAGCAAGAAGTGACATTAAGAATAATTTTTCTTTATGCCATAACTTTGACTTATTTCTCTATATTTTTATGACTGAACCTCACTTTAAAATAGGTACTAAGTCAATAATTTCTGTCAATAAATGAATGGTATATATATAAAATCTTAAAGAATAATGGCACTATTTTTGCTTACCTCAGCGACTTTGGGGAAAAATAATGAAGAAATCTGTGAGAATTTGTCATTTTAGAAGATAATTTATTTTTTAATTTTATAAAAAATATGATTGATCCCAGGAGATCATTCACTTCATTGGAAATCATGATTTGCTTATGGAAGTCCTAGGCTTAATCACTATTAGGGCTTTGTCTAATTTTCTCTAAAACTACTAGAAATAACTCTAACCAAACTCCAGTTTTAAAGGTTTCAGTTTTAATTCGATCATTTTTTTTGGTTGTTGAGGAATATTGATACTTCCAGTGTTTTCATATATTATATTATTAATAAAACATAACAGGCTTAAATGTAGCAGTGCAATACATGCCTAACTGTTAAATGTGTCTAGTTATATTGGGAGAGATGAAAAGTTTAGTCTCAGTCAAACTCATGGGTCAACCATCTATTTCTTTTCTTTCCTTCGACTTTTTGTTTTGTTTTGTTTTGTTTTGGGGCCACAACCGGTGACACTCAGGGGTTACTCCTGGCTAGACAGTGGTCAGCAACCTGCGGCTCTCGAGCCACATGTGGCTCTTTACACTTTTTTTTTTTTGTTTGTTTTGTTTTTGGGCTTTACACTTTTAATTTGGCTCTTCTATGTGCCGGGCGGCTGCTCCAGGAGTCAGGACTCTGTGCGCGCCCTGTGTGGCTCTCAAAATAAATTTCAATCGTGGTTTTGGCGAGATTTGGCTCAGTTGAAAAAAACGGTTGCCGACCACTGGGCTAGAAGCTTAGAAATCTCTCCTGACTTGGGAAACCATATAGAATGCTGGGGGATCAAACCACAGTCTGTCCTAGGCTAGTCATGCAAGGCAGACACTTACCGCTTGAGCCACTGCTCCGGCCCCTTCAACCACTTTTTATTGTAGCAATGTCTACTTTTCAAATCATGTCTAGATACTGTTCTATTAAAATTGAAACCTTTCTACTTTTCTGATTCCCCCTCCACAATGTCTCTTCTTCCTATTTCTTTGCAGTTGATTTTTATGCTTTTAAATTCTCATGTAATTACATTGGGTTCACATAGATAATTCAATATTATAACCTGGTATTAAGTCATTTTCATTCTATCTGAAAAAGTTGCCTCAATAGTTATATCTATATAAGAGTTTTTAAATTATTAGAGTGATGAAATTTGGTGATCTGTAGAAATTAATCCTCTTAAGAAAGTATTAAATATTAATCTACATTCATCACTTGAATAGTGGGCAACTTTCTAAATGCCTAAAACAGGAGCAGTTATTTAGACACATTTCTTTATACTCTGGTATTTGTTATGACCATAATTTATTCAGACTCAAAGACTCTTATATGGTATAGAAGTCTTTAATATGATATATAGTATAATATATTTGTTTATAGAAAGTTTAAACATATTAGTTGGTAATTTAATGAAAATGAATATATTGTAAATGAATTAGGATCTTAAATAGTAGACAAACATAAACAAAAAAAAGATCCTAAAAGAAAATTAGTTGGGGTATTTATGGAAGTCTCAGATGACTGCTGAATTATAAGCGAAAGTCACTTTCTGAAATTTCTTACACATTACTAGAAGGAGTTTTTAATTTAATGGAGAATTCCATGTCAGTGGTAAAATAAGCTTATAGTATTTTAGTATTCATATTACTATTGATTAAAATATACACAGAAACCCAAAACCAACACTTATCTGTAGTTATTAAAGTTTATAGACATGCAAATTTTACAAAGATTCTTTTATTTACAAGACACAATGTTACCAGATGTTGTACTTAAATTTCTAGCCTCAGGACTGGCAATGTTTAGCACACTGAGCACCTAAAACTCCAATGAAAACTTGTTATCATGCTAGGCTTTGAAAAATCAAAAGAATTTAAGACTGCTACATGAGTTAATGCAACTAAAATAACTAAAATTTTAGAAAAAGTTAGTAATTAGAAATCTAGAAGTGGGGGCCCGGGAGATAGCATGGAGGTAAGGCATTTGCCTTTCATGCAAAAGGTCATCGGTTCGAATCCCGGTGCCCCATATGGTCCCCCGTGCCTGCCAGGAGCAATTTCTGAGCATGGAGCCAGGAGTAACCCCTGAGCATTGCCGGGTGGGATCCAAAAACCAAAAAAAAAAAAAAAAAAAAAGAAATATAGAAGTAAAGGTGGCATAAATATTATAGTAAATATTTAAATTTATTAATTTTGAATATTTACTAATACCTAAAGTATTCATGCACACTTTAGATCAGAGACAAAAATCACAATTTAGAATAAAGTAACTGAGAATAATATTGAATTTTTCTTATCTCTCTATATGGGAAAATGAAATTTGAGCTAGTCATTTAAATGGGCATCATTTGTACTATTGAATATATACATTATAGAGAAATAAAATATATTTTCTCTATATATATAAATATAGAGAAAATAAAATGTAAGTGTATAGGTGATGTTTGATGCATGAGTGTAGTGATGTCTTTAGTGTTCTTAAGCACAAGAGGAATTAAGTAGAAAAGAAGCAGTAATGGATATTTGGAGCAAGAACACTAGTAAATTTTGAAATAGTTTGTAACGTATTTCCCAGACAATTGACAACAAATGAAAACTTAACAGAAGAGAGATTATACAATCTGATGTGGCAATAGTACACGGGATAAGACACTTGCCTTGTATACAGCCATTCCTAGTTCAAAATGCAACACCATATTGTCCCTGTACCACTGCTAGGAATAATTCCAGTACACAAAGTCAGGAATAAGCCCTGACACAATTGAATTAAAATATCACTTTGACAGTGGTGCAGAAGGTGAACTGGAACAGTGCTACAAGGGCTGAATTTATTAATCTGGCATAAAACTCATTCCTACTCTACCCAATGCCTTTTTTAAAACTTAACATAATACTCTAAGTTACTATTACAAAACATTTGAAACTCACACAGGGACAAATACCAATTTAGAGTTCTTGAAAGGAAATAAAGAACTAAATTAAAATCTATTAGAAAATAAAGAAACAAGAATGCCTACAACTGCAAGTACAATGACATAATAGAAAAGAAAAAGTTTAGAGAAATCTAAACACAGGAGGTTGAAGCATAAATGAGTTTTAAAGAAAGTATCATAAGAGAAACATAATAAGCAAACTAATATGAGGTGGATATAAGTTAAAAAGACAACTTGAGCTTGCACAAATGGTCAGGTACTATCAAACAGAAAAGAAAAAGTTGGAGAGATGGTGTGGGAGGTAAGGTATTTGTCTTTTTGTAGACATACCCAGCACTGCATATGATTCATCCTCTAGCATTAACACTGACCGCTCCCAGATGAGATTACTACTCCCTCATCAAACTCCCAAATATTTCAGGAATTGTTCAGTTAAATAATTACTTTTGAGAAAACTCAAAGATTTTCATAATTCTAGAATCAAACCAAGAATTATTCTTCAAAAGGTCTTTAGGGCTGGAGATTTTATTTGCAAGTAGAACTTTTGGCTTACATCAATCAACTCATATTCCATCCCCTGGTAGTGCATAACGTGGTCTCTTGATTTGTACTTTGGTATAAAATCAGAAGTAAAATATAAGATGTGGACCAAACACCTCTCCCAATCCCCACCGAATATAAGAGTTTAGACATAAGTTCTATTATTAATGAACTTTTGCCAACATAAGAGCTTATATTGAGACCTAGATATAGATCAAGGGTTAGATGCTTTTTTGGCATGTACACAACCACTGTTGTACCATATCAGATTACTTAGTCACATCAGGAACATTAACTGTGGCCCAAAAGTTCATGGAGAGAAACACACACACACACACACACACACAATTCATCATCTCTTTTACAGGTATATGTGACGTATCTTTTGTATTTAAAAATTTATTAAATCAAGATGTTTATTTCAATCATCAAACTTGTTTAAATATTTGCATTAGTATGTCTTGTCTTGTTATAAAAGCAAAGAAAATATCAGTGAGGTTTGAAGGCTTTGAAATTATTTAGAAGATGCTGAAATTGCTTATAGAACAGGTTATAGATCCTGAAAATATTAAAGTGCATATGGAAAAATTTTATTTGGTGTTTGTAGTACTTTATATATTGTCCACAAAACACAAGGCATTTGAAATTTCATAAATACTGTTTTATTCAGTTGAAAGATATTGATTATCTTACACACTGACCAACACCCATACTACACTTGAAATTCCAAAGAAATTGCTTTATGCAATGTGTAGAAAATGCTTATTCAATAGATAAGGCAGTGATAGATACTAAGTTGATAGACTATTCTTTTAATTGGCAAAAAATGTTAGGTCAATTCAATTTTACCTTTTTATTGAATGAAAATTTATCAATTATAATGGCAAAAGTTACAGACTATTGGACAGAATTGTCTATTATAATATTCATGGAAGTTTATGAATTAAATTAATTAGTAACAAGGGCCAAACAAATTATAGCAATATTATTGAAATTATTATTCAGAGTAATTGAGGTCTTACCAGAGTCTCCCAAGAGACTAAATTTTATAGTAAATATAAACAACTTTAGGGCTGAATTAACTAGGTTAACTATGAAAATATGTTAACTAATAAAAAACAGCTGTGGAATAATTTTATATCTTACTTCACTAGCCATAGCATCAATTTATTTTGAGTATATATTAAAGAGCAAATTACTAGTTTTAACTGAAAACTCATCTTTTAAAGTGGTTCAATTAAAAAAGTTCAGTATAGTTCTGACAAATTTTGATTTAAGCTTGATACTACTTTTGCTCTTCCCAAGTTTCTCATTTAGTTTCTTTATAAATCCATGCACATTTTATTTCAAGCATAGTTTTTTTTTGTGTATGTGTGGAAAAAAAGTGTTTTAACCCAAATAATGTTGTCAGCTTTCAGCAAGCACTCAGAAGAGATTTCTTGCTGTGTGTTTGTGTTATATAAATTTAACTTAGACATATAATTGAAACAAAATATGTTACCACTTGCAGGTTTTAATTGACAGACACAAAGAGATTCTATTATCTCATAACATGATTTAAATTGATCTTTGAATTTCATGGTGAATTTGATTTCTCTAGCTTGATGTGGCAATGCACAGAAGAAACATAGATGAAATATCTTTAATTCACTATTGGAAACAAACTATTTTGAAGTGAGATTTTAATCTAATTTTTTTAGACTAAAGTTTATTTTTAGTTTTTCTCAGGCACATTCAGCTCAACCAGGGACTCATAACATAGCAGAAAAGTAATTGATTTGTCTTCTGGCTCTAACACTGAAGTCACTGTAGAAAAATGGGAAACATTTAATGGAATACATTTTTAGTTTTAAATTACCTTCGGGTCAGGGAGAGAGCTCAATTTAACCAATTGAGCAAATGTTTAAAATGTGCAAGTCTCTCAGTTTACTCATTGGCACTGCATTCTACCAACAATGGCAAGTGGTTCCTGGTGGTAAGATGTAGCTGTAGATGTACCACTGAGTTCTGGTCAAGTTTTAGAGGAAACATCACTGATAATTGCTCTGGGATCTACGTGAATAACAAATAAAAAAAGATAAGGAAAAATCACATTATATCTCGGAACTTTTTTTTAGAAAACAAAAAGGTGGGGGCCGGGCGGTGGCGCTGAAAGTAAAGTGCCTGCCCTAACCTAGGACGGACCACGATTCGATCCCCCAGTTCCCCATATTGTCCCCCGTGCCAGCCAGGAGTGACTTCTGAGCGAATGAATAGCCAGGAGTAACCCCTGAGCATTGCCGGGTGTGACCCAAAAAAACAAAAACAAAAAACAAACAAACAAAAAAGAAAACAAAAAGGTAAAAAGCATCATATGCAACTAAAATAATTCAACTAAGAATATATTTAAGTTTTCTTTGGGTGATGAAAATAGCTTATGAAAATAGAAAATAGAAATTTATTAAAATTTATCAATAGAAATTTTCTTAGAATGATACTGTTAAAATGTAAATTATTAATGCATGAAGCAAAATTACTTGGTCTTTTATATCTGGTACTTCAATAACAATAATAGCAACAATAAATGATGACACTTAAAAATCATCTCTGACAACAGCATCTTTTATAAAGTCATAATTCCACAATATAACCTCAAAATATTTCTAACACTAAGAAATATTTCCTAATCAAAGGTTATACTTGGTGGGGCCAGAGAGATAGCATTGTATAGGGCGTTTGCCTTGCACGCAGCTATTCCAGGACAGATGGTGATTAAAATTCTGACATCCCATATGGTCCCCCGTGACTACCCAGAGTGATTTCTGAGCACAGAACTAGGAGTAAACCCCCCTGAATGCCACTGGTGTGACCTAAAAACCAAAAACAATATATATTTGGTATAATCAATAGTTTCACATTCTTCACTGCAAAATCTGAACTAGAACTTTTATATGGTACAGCATCATAGTTGTTTGTGGGTTTTTTTTGTTTGTTTTGTAATTTTTACTTCCAATTTTCACATACCCTAGAGACTGCATGAATACAAAGAAGTGTGAAAAAGAAATATTTCTATTTTTTAATTATTTTCAGAGGTTAAGGATATATTGATATTTTCCTATTTTATATATTTATTGCTAGTAGCCAAATAAAATATAACCATGATACATTACACAAAAGTTTTTCCAGTCATAGCAATCAAGCACACTTGAATAAGTTAATAAAATATGGGGCAGACCTAAGCTTTAATAAATATGCAGAAATACATACATATATGAGCTATATATTTACATAATGTATACCAGTAAATATGCCTGAGATTTATTAAGAATATTTCGAAAATAATTTATACTATACTCTGTATTCTACAATGATCTTTTGTAAATTGTTGGTTCAATAATCTTGCTATGCTAGCAGAAAGAGAAAAAATTGGATGATGAGAATTTTATTAAATAAAACCTATTTTTACTTAATAAAATTAAATCTTATTTAATAAAATTTTCAAGATATTCTTCCATCTTTTTATTTAAATTGTTTTAATAAAGAAAAGCTAGATGCTGTAATTAGAATAACTCAACCAGGTTATTACTCTTGAGTTTTGAGATTTCAGTCACTATGTTGTTGAAAAAAAGATTATTTTTGCTTTCAATAGAAAATGGTAAAAGGGAAACATAAAAGCATTTAAAATGAGTCTTCTTGAGTTTCCAAACATATAATTAAATTTTCTTGTGATATCAAGTAAGAAAGGTAGAAATTTCAACACTGTTATAAACTCTTGAAAAATGTAGTTAATAACAAAAGTGCTAACCCAATCTTAAACTATGCAATAAAAACTTACATAGAAACACAGCTGAAGTATGAGTAAAGGGAATAGGTTTTTTTTATATTGGCTAGATTGTCAAATATTTATAAGATGTTGCTACATGAGAAATATTCCTTTTTTCATAACAGAACCATTTTGCTTTAGCAGTTTAGCAATATTTTAGGCACATGGTTTGCAATGCCATATTGCTTAGTAGGCATTTTATAGTTTCATAAGAATTGACGCTAGATGGGCCAGAGATCTAATCCTGCATGTGAGTTGTTTGCTGACCTTGTATGATGCTGACTCAGATGTGATCCCTGGTAGTCCATTAATTCCTCTGAGCACCCCTTGAGCTCAATCTGAGCCAGGAGAAAGCCCTGAACACAGCCTGAGGATCCTTCCCTGTCACCACCTAAATAGAATTCAAACTATATAAACAAATGATTATGACAAAAACTTGTACCATGTGTATATAAAATTACATTATTCTTCCTCATGGCGGTAATATGCTGCCATAATTTCATTGAGAAATAAAATGTGTAACTTACATGTATCTTCAGTATCAAATATAAATTATAGTTCCAAATAAAATAACATGATACAAATAAAAATTCTAAACTAAACTTTTTAGCATAATTTTAGGTATTCTGAAAGTATTCATTTTCAGAAAAAGATACTATTATTTTTATAAGATAAAAATATTTATGCACTTACATTATATCTTGATTCTTATTTTCATACTCATTCACATTAATGACACAGAAAATCAAATATCTTGGAGTAAACTTGACTAAAGACATGAAGGACAAGACAATTAAAACTATGAGGGTTTGTCTTTATTCCAATTTTGCGCTATTTAAATGATTATTGTGTTGTAGTACAAGTTACAGTTGGGGAAAACAAGTGGAAGCGGAGTTAAACAAATGGGACTATATTAAACTGAGAATCTTCTACACCCCAAAGGAAATAGTGACTAGGATACAAAGGCCACACACTGGATGGGAAAAACTATATACCCAATACACAATAGATAAGGGGATAACATCTAAGATAGATAAGGTACTGACAGATATAATAAGAAAAAAATTTAACCTCAACAAAAAATGTAAAGAAAAAATTAGCACACTTCTTCAAAGAAGAGATAAAAATGGCCAAATGGCACATGAAAAAAATGTTCTACATCACTAATTATCAGGGAGATGCAAATCAAAGCAACAATAAGGTGCCACCTCATGTCACAAAGACTGGCACATATCACACACACACACACACACACACACACACACACACACACAATTAGAACAATCTGTGCTGCCGGGGATGTGGAGTGAAAGGAACTCTTATTTACTGCTGGCAGGAATGCTGTCTAGTCCAGCCTTTATGGAAAACAATATGAAGATTCCTCAAAATTGGGAAGCTCCCATATGATCCAGCTATACCACTCCTAGAGATATATCCTAGGAACACAAAACACAATATAAAATGCTTTCTGCACACATATATTCATTGCAGTACTATTTACAATAGCCATAATCTGGAAATAATGCAGATGTCTGACAACAGATGAGGGGCTAAAGAAACTGTGGTACATATACACTATGGAATACTATTCAGGCTTCAGGAAAAATTGTCATAAAAATTTGCTATAATGCATAAACATTATCGACCAGCATTCTGTCCTGGGTCAGACACTTGTAAGCAAACGTCTTACCACTGCACCACCACTCTGGATCCTAGATATTATTATTTGAACAGTTTATTGTTGGTGAATGTTAAAGTACATATTCAATATAACATTTATAGAGACAGGGTTTCTAAATATTGGCTAAAATTTTACAACCACCCTTTTCTTACATAGTTTTAGCTGTGATGTTTGACAATTTTCCCCTAGACAAAACTAATAATAATCTTCATGAATTTAGGAGCCCAAGTTCATTTTATTGTTTATACATATACCTGGGGAAATGAAAGGAAATAGTAAGTTCTTTAAGTAGATGGCATAATTATCTATCTTTTACACAACTTTGCACAAACTTTAACCCACCGTTGAAGATCACTGAGTAGCAGAATAGTCAATTTACAAATATTCAAATACCTGATTGGAGATTTGAATGAAATTAATAATAGGGTGGGTAGTTGTTTTTAAACACTAATGATAGACATTGGCCTTTACATTAAATTTAAGCATACATTACAAAAGTCATAGAATCTGGGGCCGAAGTGATAGCACAGCAGTAGAAGGTTTGCCTTGCTCGCAGCTGACACATGATGAACTTAAATTCAATCCCTGGTGTCCCCCTCCATGAGTGATTTCTGAGCGCAGAGCCACCGATTGTGGCCCCCAAACCAAATCAAAATAAAAACCCACAAAAGTCAGAGAAACTTAATGCTAATCCAAAATATTTTAAATTAATTAAAATCTGTACTTTGCAACATTATATCTTTTTCCTTCCTTCAAACAGAATCACATAACTTGAACCATCTTGTTCTGCCTCACAAATTAAGGCGGAAATAATTGGCGGGACCAAGACCAAACAGTCCTATGAACATTAAGTAGAAATAAAAAATGACCAGAATTAAACACCAACTCCAAAACCAATGACAACAGAATTGATAGCAAATCTACAACAAACTAGACACAGGGGGGGACCACATATACTATCAGCCTGGGAGTGGGGGATAAAGAAGGGAGATATGGGATGCATGCTGGGAACAGTGGTGGTGGGAGGACAATATTGGTGGTGGGAATGCCCTGATTCAATGTCATTATGTGCCTGAACTATTACTGTGAAAGATTTGTAATCTTCTTTGGTCAAAATAAAAATAAAAAGAGAATATCTGTACTTTCACTTAGAATCAGTTTGATTATTCAGACATATCTGATATTCTATGCAAATTATAAAATAATTGTAATGGCATTTAATAGAGACAATTCAAGAATTTAAAGACTTTTACTTTCCTGCATCTTTCTGAAAATCTTTTGTTTTTAGTGATCCTTCATCATTTTAAATGTAAAATATCATTGAGGAAGTTGTCCTTTAATTTTCTTTAACAAGATAGACAGGTCATTAGTTTAATAGGTCTTAAATGTCCCTGTACCTCACACCTTTGCAACTGACAAGGGAAACTAATTTAACTGTCTGAAAATTCCAAAGGCTATATTTCATTAAATGTATGCTCAGTAATTGCTTGAGGAAAATTATCCTATTGATACAGAAATATGTACTCAAGTTCCATGTGGATATTATTTCTTTGAACATCAGAAATGCTTCTAAGTAAATGCCTTCAAAGTGATCTTTTGAAACGAGCTAGCTATTTCTTTAGTCTGTAAATTACACATTATGGAATTTTTTCAGTGACCACTAGATATCAAAGAATTGTATTTTAGAAGGATGACTTTCAAAGCTCACTGTTTGAAAAATCACCTAGAAATTAACTTTATTTTATCTTCCCAGACACAGAGGTTTTAAGAAATGTGATACTGTTGAAATTGCATTTCTGTTTCTTGAATCAGACTATAATTTTAACTTCATGTAGAAATGTCTCAGCACTGCTGATAAAATTATTGAAGTTTGAAATTCACAGAAGGTGATCATTTGGAAATAACATTCAAGATAAAAATTTTAGAGAAAGTTATATTTTTGTGTATGTAAAAATATTTTAAAAATACCTTTGTTAAAACTTATTCTCAAACATAATCATTGGAATAATTATAAAGCCAAGAGTTAGATGTATATGTACTCTGTCTTTTTTCCAAGAAAATAATTTCCTTTCTCTCTACATATAATTACATAGGCTTGGTCAAACCTGCTCTGACAAAAGTTAATTTTATGATATTACAAGGATATCACTCTAATTCGCTAATTATGTATGATTAAATGTTGCTAGCTAGAAGTTTAGTATACATTTCCCTTTTATATAGATAAATTGATTTATTTAATATTAATTTTTCAGTTGTAAAATTAAAATATTTGTCTCTAACTACACTTTCATATCATATTTTAAAGAGAAAAATGTCTTTTTGCATTGAGAGTTTGATATAAGTCAAAAGTTTCAAATATCTTGGATAAGAAACTTGCTCAAAGATGTTAGAAACAACAAATCTTTCTAGACAATGACACTTGTCCTTGAACCTAAAGATAGGACAGTATTGATTTCTTGGTTTGGGGGCCAAATGCGGGAATGCTTAGCAAGTATTCTTGGCTTTGCGCTCAGAAATTCCTCCTGGTGGTGATCTGGGACACCATATGGAATGCAAGTGATTAAATTCAGTTTGGCTACATACAAAAACAAGCATCCTGTCTCTTGTACCTATCTCTCAAGTATAGTCTTCTTCATTTTGTCCCTTTCCAAAACCTTATCTCTGGAGTATCTTTACTGATAAGAGAAAGTGTGCTTTCTGTCCAGGAGGGGATTTTATTACTTTATTTTATTATTTTATTATTCATTTGGGTTCCACTAGTTTAACTCATATAATATAAATTTTTTTTCTTGTTTTCTATAAAAACATCTTGTGTCTACACAGTCAAAATAAGTTCTTGTAGAACATATGTCCCCTATATTCCAGTGTGTGAGCATATACTCAATAGCTTCTCTACCTTAAATTGACTTGCTTTTGAGCTGTGGTGAAACACAACCTCTGCAGTTACAGGTAGACAATCGAAACTAATTTCTAAAATGTGTAGCACTAACTGATTTACATCTTTAAGAATAAGACCACCGTATGGTATGCAATACATGTAACTGAATAATTGAAATTTCTCTGTTGAGTTTTAGTTTTATTGTTGTTTGTCTATTTATGTATGGTTAAGGCTCTAAGGAAATAATTCCATGCCTTTAATGGTATTCTAAGATGGAAAATTAACAACCAAACAATGAGATTATTATAGTTAAAAAATAGCCAAGAACTAGGGGCCGAAGCAGTGGTGCAAGCAGTAAGGAGTCTGCCTTGTGCGTGCTAGCCTAGGATGGACCAGGATTCAATCCCCGTGAGACCTATATGGCCTCCCAAGTCTGAAGTGATTTCTGACCGCATAGTTAGGAGTAACCTCTGAGCATCACTGGGTGTGGCCTAAAACTGAAAAAGAAAAAAATAGCTAAGAATCTTTATTACACAATACATCACACATTTAATACAGTTTAATACATGAGGATATAAAGAAGTGTCAAAGAAGACACATGCCATATGGCTTTATATATCATCTATAAAATGCTCAAGTAAGAAGGTTATTTTTTGTTTCCTTTATTCTTTTTGGTTTTTTTTGTTTGTTTGTTGAGGAAGAGAAATGCTCAGTAAACAAAGGTACAACAGTTATGATTTTGATTCTTCCTTTTCTATTAGAATAGTTGAAATTTTTCTTATAAGTACAAGGAAGAAGATATTTTCCCTAGATTCATAAATGTTGCTTCCTGGAGGGCTTCTGCCCAGAGTTTAGAGAGTCTCTCATGAAATAAACACCTTACCCAAATACATGTTTTTGAATGGATATATTTTTGCTCCCTTATAATGCTGCTAACATCATATTACTAATATTGCAAATATAAATTTAACAGGGATTAGACCTATTATGATGTAAAAATTATTTTTGTATTTTTCTGTTGATCATTAATAATTTTTTATTTTACTATTTCATATCTGCCAAACAACTTTTATTCTCTTTATCAGAGTCAATTCTTAGTAAAAGTTTATAATAAATAAATTTAAATAAATAATACATTTAAATAAATGTAAATAAATTAAAACAATTTAAAACATATTCTTTTTGAAATAAAAATTTATTTATAGTAGTTATTTATGTGATAGCTGAAGTGTGTAGATGACATATTTAGAACAACCTTCCTTCTTTTTTTTTCAATAAATCTATTTTAGTGTAAAAACGTTTATACACAACTAGAAATGCATACTTTCTGCTTTCACAAAATCTTAAAAATGTATATACAATGCGGAATAAAGAAATGAACTATGCCATTGTTACAAGCTATATCTTGATAATTTTATAAATTTTATGATGATTTGGTACATAAAATACAATAGCACTTAATATTTCTAACATTTAATATTTATATAGTGTGAGAGGGCATAAGAATCTTTAATCTTTATTAATTAAATAAAAGGCATTTTACTGTGCAAAATGTATATGAATTTTATTGCTTATATTTTTCTTGCTTATACATTACTTTGTAATACATGTACAGGAACATTATTTTCTATAATGGTTAGTTTTTTGCAATTGGGTTTTTAGTGCTATAGTTAGAAAAGTAATCAATGAATTTTCAAGAAGCAGTAAAACCAGGATGTAATTCAATAGTTACACTGTTACTATCCCTAAAGTATTCATAAATGCATGCATAAATTTATTTCATAGATATGGAATCTAGAGCTGATAAGACACTGGATGGATATGAGCATCAGTCCAGAGATTGTTGAATCCCTCTCTAGAGGGATCCTACAGAAGGAAAAAAATGTTGTGAAAGGAATATCAAGGAGGAACACCCAAAAGTTTAAAGCTCTTTCCTTTAACAACACCCTAATAGATGCTCTTGCTTGTTTGGTTTTGTTGGGGGCTACTCTTGGATGTGCTCACGTTTACTCCTAGTTATGAGTTCAGGGATTATTCCTGGTGATTCTCAGGAAAGCATTTATGGTGTTGGGGATTAAACTTTGTCATCCACATGCAAAACATGCACCCAACCCTCTGCTATCTCTCCAGATCTTCTAACAAGCAACAGGTTCTTATTTACATAAAAATTTCCCATAAGGGTAATTCGGGAAGTTTTAAAACCACATTTAAAGGTAAGGAGAGTATTCCTCACTCTGAGTATACCTATATCTCAAATTGGGGCATATAATTCCTTTATTTTTTTCTTTAATCATTATGTTTGTTTTTGGGCCACACCGGGTGATGCTCAGGGTTTGCTCCTGGCTTGGGGGACCATGAGGGACACCAGTGGATCGAACCAAGGTCTGTCCTAGGCTACCGTGGGCAAGGCAGACGCCTTACCGCTTGCACTACCTCGTCAACCCCTTCTTTAATACTTTCCTTATTTAAGCACCATGGTTATAAGCGTGTTTGTACTTGGGTTTCAGTCATAGAATGTAAACCACCCTTCACCAGTGTAACTTTCTCACCATCACTGTATCTCATTTCTCCCCCCCCCCCCCAACTTCATCTGTCTTTGGGACAGACATTTTACTGCTCTCTCACTATCATTGTCATGGTAGTTGTCAGTGAAGTTAGTACTCCGACTGTGTACAGCAATCTTTGTAGTAAGCTTCATATAATGGAGTGATCCTTTCCACCCTCATCTCTACTGTCTCTGGATATTATTATCATACTGTCTTTTATTTTTCTAATATCCCACAGATGATGAGATTATTATGTCTACCCAGACTCATTTTACTCTGTAAAGTTGTCTGCATGTCCATCCATGTACAGGAAAATTTCATTACTTCATTTTTTTCCTAACAGCTGTGCAGTATTCTATTGCAGAGATGTACCACTGTTGAATATTGAAAATAGTACTGTGATTAAAATAGAAGTTCAGATGGCATTTTTAATTGTTTTTTTGTGTTCCTAGAGCTTTCTAAAAAGCTTTCTAGAAAGGCTGGACTTGATAACATTCCTACCAGCAGTAAATGAAAGTTATTTTCTCTTGCATCCATGCCAGCACTGGTTGTTTTGTTCTTTGTGATATGTGTCAATCTCTATGGTGTGATACAAAACCTTATTGCTGTTTTGATTTGCATCTCCTTCATCATATAATTCCTTTCTTTAACTTTATGGAGTTCTCTTCTTTCTCTTTCTATCCTGAAATTATTTTCTGCTAAGAAAGAACATGAGCAAGAGTTTTTAAGATAACACCCAATTATCAACCCCAAACAAACGTGTTCCCCCAAGTTCCTTCTTCCTTAAACCTCTTCCTTTGAGATGTAAAAGCCTACTGATTAAGTAATTTTGTCTCACTTCCACCTTCACACTCCTGGTGGATGAATATTGGTAAAATAAAGAAAGGAATTTTCCCTTGGGTCAGGGAAACATCATGAAGAAGAATCCATGAGAAGTCACTCTTAAAAGCCACTGAATACTTAACTTGACTGGCTTGATGTATTATTTTATTGCCATTCACTGCTTCTTCAGGCCCAGCTGCCTGTGGTTTAGAAATATGGTTAGAAATATGATCTAACAACTTGTAGATTTTTATTTTATAGGAGTTAAGACAGATTTTTATTTTCTTGAAAAAAATTAATTTTTCTGCCCCAGAACTATTCAATGGTTCATTGAGAAATCAAGTGTCAGGGATTAATCTGCACAAAGTGATTCCTGAGTATTGCTAGGTGCATCCTGAAAGGACCTCTGAGGTGACCTGGCCTAACATCCTGCATTCCTCAACACTGCAGAACTTGAGTAGCACTTCATATTTAGATAATAATATTTTTAATATTCCTATTTATAGATTTTACTCTTTGATATGATGTAAGAGACCATAAGAATATTTAAATTCTCTTTATAAAAATTAAGCAATAGTAATGTTAATATGTACCTAAAATATTATTGTAAAAGTTATGTAAATCAATTGTGAAAAAAATACATAATTTGATTGTGTTAATTTAATCTTTTCTGTTTGGACCATCCCTCACCATTTAGCCAGGAATCTCCAGAGTTCCCCATCCAGGACCACCTGAGCTTCTCTTTGGAGGCCTCCTTCTAAAAATTCACAATAGTATTTCCTAGCACATAATAAAATAATTAACATGTTAAAAAATCTTTTTTGGTTTAACTATATTTGATTTATTTTATTTATTCATTCATTTTTTCAGTACCAAAAATTAATGTAAAAATATGAATCGTGTTTCTTTCATCTGATTTCTTCAAATATACATTTAGTTACCTTCATGTTATTGCACTATAGTTTTTCTTATCACTTAAGACTCAACTCTATGAAACAAGTCCTAATATCATTCTTATTTTATATCTTATGAATTTGAAGTTTTAAAATTGAAGCAAGAAAATACCAAAATGTATTCGTTTTCAGGTATAGTTACAAGAAAACTATGTGAAATATATGAATGAGTAGTCTAAATAGAGGTTCAAACCAGCTGTTATAGAATTGAATACCTATATATTCAAGTATAAACTGATTCGAGTATAAGTCGAAGCTCATTTTTTTACAGTAAAAACTGGAAAAACTTTGTGATGCGAGTATAAGCTGAGGTGGAAAATACAGCAGCCACTGGTAAATTTCAAAAATAAAAATATATACCCAAAACAATTACAATAATTGAGGAATCAGCAGGTTAAATGTTTTTCAATTTTTATTGCTAAAATAACATGTAAACTAGCAACAATACCTTTAAAACTTTAAGTAACATGAAGAAAACTGTACTTAACAGGTAATCAAGCTAAATCACAAAGGTTAAAAATCTTCAAAACTGGATTTCTTCTCCTCATCATCTCTATTTGCAGAGCTTCAGTTGTATGTAATATGAGGTATATCCAAGCAGAGCTTCAGCTGCATGTGATGTTTGGTATCAGCATAGACATTGTCATCATCATTGAGTTCACAGATCTCATCATCATTGCTGTCAGTCTCATACAAAGCTTAGAATATTGTGGGTTAACTAGTTCAGTGGCATCCAGTGGAGTTCAGTCACCTACCTCTTCAGCTCAGCCTCAACTTGTGAAGCACCACCACCTCCAGCAGACTGCAAAAAAAACCCCTAAATACTATGTGCATTTGATTTTGCGCATACGGACTGAATCAAATAAACTTTATGATCCGAGCATAAGCCGAGTTCAGGTTTTTGGCACAAATTTTTGCCGGAGAAACTGGGCTTATACTCGATTATTTATGGTAATTCTATTTCTCATTCTCTAATCAGTATTTTGTGATTTTAAGTTTCACTATATATCTATGGATCCTGACTAGAACTTAATTATAGGACTGAACAATAGAATCCTTAGATATTCATATATTAAGATCAATATAAATTTATTGAGATAAAGCAGAAAATTTTGCTTAAATTAACATTTAGAAGGTACACTGCCAAATTTACAGTAGATTCATGACAACTGCATAACTGTTTAATGTTATGTGGATAAAGTATGACAGTGTTATTAGTTTCAAAAAATTTAATATTTAACTTTTACATATGCTTTTTTCCTAAGTTTATGATGGATAAATCAGTACTTTATATTTATATAAAGTAAAAATAGAACTAGAACTAAAAACACATATTAAATGTTTACAGAACACCCTTCATTTACAAACATAGAGATTAATCTTTTTATTGAAACAGTTCGTTTCTTTTCAAAAGATACATTTTAAATGAATTGTTTTAAGTGATTTTTATGTGGTCTATGTTATGCTAATGTTACGTCTAGAATCAGAGAGTTTAAAGGGATTCAAGATTTCAATGACACTATTATAAGAAACGAAACAAGTGCAAATCTTCAGAATCAAAAGACACATAATATTTCCACTGCAATAGCCTGAAAAAGGGAGATGATTTTTCAATACAATACTTAACATTAATAGAGAAAGGAAAAGGACAAGAATAGCTCCTAGCTGAGAGGAAAGTAGTTTATCTAACTTGAAAAATCAGTGTCTAACTACTTCTCTCTATGCCAAACTAAAGAAACATTCTTTAACCTGGATGTTTCTCAATTTCCTGTAAGTAACAACATTCATCTATCATATTTTATATATTTTCAAATGTTTTCGTTTTCTAGTATGAAAATGAAATCAATAATTTAAATTTTATTAATATATAAATTAAGCACACATTCTTCATCCTAATATCTTTACTATATTAAAACAATTTCCTTAAGATTAAAATTTTAAATAAAAGCATAGGTGATACTTATGTAAATTTATATCAATAACAATAAATAGTAAAATAATGTAAAACATTATAACATGTTTTATTTATTGAACATTTCAAATATTTTAATTTGAACATAACAATAACATTAAAATTATTATTGAGTTACTTTTTTATTACTTATCTCCTGCCAAATCATTGAAGTCTAATATATGTTTAATTCTGATAATTCATCTCAGTTTGAACTAGCAACATTTTGTGCAAGCAATAGCTCTGCTAATTATGGTTTTTATTTGTAAAGCAATATTGAGATTAGAAAAATACACTTACTTTCCTTTATAAAAGAATATAAAGTTCTAAAGCAAATTAATGGAGGAAATACTTTTTGGTCTGGAGTGGTTTTTATACTTCTCATAATAAGTAAGTAATTGAAAGATTTCAACCTTAGCTGAATATTAGAATTACAAGGAGGCACTAAAAATCCCAGTAATCCATAAAAATTATCATTTGATATACCAAAAATAGAAATCAAAAATCAATTTTTGGGGTTTTGTTTTTATGTTTAAGCATCTCAGACAATACTATTTATGGTCAGATATAGAGAAGATAGAATGAGTTGTTAAATTTGTCAGGATTATGCCAGGAAAGTATGAAGACAAATTAAGAAAAAGCAAGTTCCCACTCATTCTCTAATAAGGTGACCAAAAGTCCACAAAAGCTATCTTTGAAATTTCTACTGAATAGTAGAGCCCACACTTGGTTTAGTTTGAAGATTCTAAGTTTCTTATATACATTTGATAAGTCATTGATCTTATACTTATTGATTTTCTGTTGATTCGGGCATCAGAATAGGATTAACTCAAATATAACTTTAAGGTGACTTGTTTTTAATCATGTGATAAATTACTTAAAGAGGTTTTAGTTATATGATTGCTACAGTAAATATTCATTTAGTGCTAAGGAGATAGCCCAAGGATATGGAGCATGTGCTTTTCAAGAGAGGTCCTAACTTTGTTAGCACACCATGGTCCTTTATGCATTTTCAGTTATAGCTCTGGTAGCACCCAACCACACCTGGGGAGGTCCCTGTAAAATATTAAAAATAAATTGTCAGTGATAATTTTGGAGTGTATAGACTTATGCAGGAGCTTATTTATTTCACACTGACACCTGAATTAATACTTAGATCTTTGCCTATTAAGTGGAACAATTCAACTATTTGCATTTTTATTTTTCATCACAGTCTAATGATCCGGACCTTGTGAGGTAAAGAGGATAAATGAAAAATAGGCTATAAATATGTGTCATCTGTGCCATGGGCCTGATTCTTTGTCAGCTATAATAAAGCATACAAATACAAATAAATACAAATAAAGTGAATGTCCTCCACTTTATCCTTAGCTAATATCCCATTTGTATCTTATGTTACCATTGTAAATTACTCTTAAATTAAGGATTGCAATCTCTCAATAACAGAATCAAGTTAGTAAGTTGAGTTTAAAAGGAAGACATCAAGCCTTCCTAATAAAAAACAAATATTATTCAAATGACAGAATAATATGAATTTGTCTTTATTAATATAGTAAAATAATTAGCACCTGGTTCCCTAGAAACTATCTAATATTGGCGTGCAATTGCTTTTCATGCTTATCACAATAGTGATTTATTCTCTTTTAAATTCTAACTATTCTCTTTAGAGTATACAAACTTCTAATAGAGAAGCTTTAGGCACATGACAATGATATTTACTACTCTCAATATTAGGATATTTCTCCATTTTGTACCCGTTTACAACATTCATAAAACATCTTCCAAAATGCTGAAATCAGCTTCGGGAAAATAAAACTAATGTTGCTCTGTAAAATAAGGAGAATTGAGAATCTATGTTTTATAAGGCGATAATTGTGTTATCTCTTACAATACAATCTATATTTTAATATAGAAACACATGTGAGTCCTGAAATGAAATATGGATGCCTTTTTGTCTCCTGTAAATTAAGTAATTGTGATTTAAATAATCTAGGTTAAAACCTGTGCATATGCATACATATACACACATATTCATATGTGCATTTAAACTTACTATATAGCTAGAATTGAAAATTACCTGACATAATTTAAAAACTCATAAAAGCCAAGCCTCATTATACTAATTTTAATGTACATTAGAGATAATGTTATTTCCGGTGTTTCATGTCCCAACACCAATCCCACCATCAATGTAACCTTTCCTTTACCATTGTCTTCAGATTCTCATCAACCACCCAGGCCTGCTCCTCTGTCAGGCACAAAATAATTTAATCCATATTGCTTGTTTACAACTAAGAGGTAATAGAATTATCAAAAAAGAAACATTGTAAAAGAAAATTTTGAAAATTTTTATATCTCATAATGGATTCATTATGCTTTCAATTTTGCATTCTAAAGATATTTACTAGTAATGTTACGCTCTCAGACTTTAAAATTAGAGAATCAAAAATTTTATTAATAATTTTTATTTTGACCAAAGTGGATTACAAATCAGTCAAAGTAGTATTTTAGGTACATAGTGACATCAAATTTTTAAGAAAATAGCCTGTCTCATATCGTAGGGGACAAATGTAGAATCTCGCTATTACAAATAGTTCATTGTCTATAATATGTTTTATCCAATCAGATCAGGTACATGCAGTCAGCTGCATTGAATCAATGCCTAAGGATTCCATCAAAGTCCGATGGAGCAGTAAAGCTGCTAATATTTCCCACATTCAAATTATATGTGAATAATCCAAGCATAAAAATTTTGGTTGAGAAATGTCCAAGCACTTTAACTTCTGATATATTTAACACACAAATGGACTGGTACATTAGATTGAGTGAACAAATTTAACCAAGAACTACTTGTCAGAAGCACATTTAAAAATGTTACTTGTTATTTTGTTATTTGTTTTTATCACACAGGAAAGCAGTTGATGTAAATAATCTAGAAACTTTGTTCCTTTCTTTTTTTACTTTTACATTTTATCATTTTATTTTTATTATTATGGCTCAGGTAGTTTCATAGTACAGTTATTTCCGGTGTTTCATGTCCCAACACCAATCCCACCATCAATGTAACCTTTCCTTTACCATTGTCTTCAGATTCTCATCAACCACCCAGGCCTGTTCCTCTGTCAGGCACAAAATAATTTAATCCATATTGCTTGTTTACAACTAAGAGGTAATAGAATTATCAAAAAAGAAACATTGTAAAAGAAAATTTTGAAAATTTTTATATCTCATAATGGATTCATTATGTCCCTATCTGAAGGTTTATTAATATGTTTCCAGTTGATCACTACAGTATTTATTGCTTTTTCTTGTTATTGTTAGGTGACTTCTATGCTACACAATGCTGACAGCTAATTTGATACATTCCTTTTCATATTATTCTTATAATTACATTCTCATATTACATTTCTTTTTATATTGTTCTGATATGTGTTTTTTTTAATATTTCACCAATCAGTCGATGTCTTTACTTCTTTCTTTGACTAATTTTACTCAGCATGACACTTTCCATGTCATGTCTTTGTATAAGCAAATTTTATAACTTCATTTTCCCTAACAGCTTCATAGTATTCCATTGTGTAAATGTTCCATTAGTTCTTTATTCACTCATCTATTCTAGAGTATTGTGTTACTTCCAAATTCTGACTATTGTAAATAATGCTGCAGTGAATATAGACATGTGAATGCCTTTTATTCATTTTGTCTTGGTGGACCCTAGAGTATATATCCAGAAGCAATATTGATGGGTCAAACAGAAGCTCAATTTCTAATTTTTCTTTAAGGAATATCCATATTATTTTCTGAAAAGGCTTGACTAATTTATATTCCCACTAGCAGTGAATGAGCATCCCTTTCTTCCCACATCTGTGCCAGTAATGATTGTTCTTGTTTGACTTGATGCATGTCAGTCTCTGTAGTGTGAGATAATATCACACTGTTGTTTCCATCTTCATCTCTCTAGTGATTAATAAAGTGAAACAAAAACTGGAACTTGAAAGCAAGTAAAAAGATATGCATGATGATATCCCTTTAGTAAAAGTATCTAACCACGTGAAAGAAAAGAGAGAGTAAAGAAAAGAGAGAGCTGGAGAGAGAAAGATATATAAATAAGAGAGAAGAGAAATTCTGCTACAGAGACAGGATGGGGATAGAGGTGGCAGTGGGAGATGGAAAAAATTGGTGGTGGAAAATAAACCTTTGTGAAGTGATGAGTGTTTCTTAAAAAAAGTTGATAAGGGGCCCGGGACATAGCATGGAGGTAAGGTGTTTGCCTTTCATGCAAAAGGTCATCGGTTCGAATCCCGGTGCCCCATATGGTATCCCGTGCTTGCCAGGAGCGATTTCTGAGCATAGAGCCAGGAGTAACCCCTGAGCGCTGTGACCCAAAAACCACAAAAAAAAAAGTTGATAAAAAGTCAATTATCAGCCCCTCTTTAACTCTCATAGTAATTTAACCTATGTAAGTTTTTAATTCAAGTCATTTAATGCAATATAATATATTCCTATTCTCATTTGCATAATACAATATTTGGAGGGTCACAACCAGCTGCGCTCAGGGGGTTTGATAGGTCAAACCTTGGCTCTATGCTAAGAAATCACTCCTGGCAGCCCGGGGGACCATATGGGATGCCAGGATTCGAACCACCATCATTTTGCATGCAAGACAAATGCCCTACCTCCATGCTATCTCTCGGCCCAGCATAACAAAAATTTAATTCTAGCATCTACAGCATATTGCATTATATTTTATTTTGTATTTATATCATATGGTGGTGGTTATCATGTTTCCCTGTACTAGAAAGTTTAAAAATTATGTTCTATTTCAGAATGTTTATAAAATAGGTAAAACCAACAAATGTAAAATTGAATGAGTGAAGATAAAGAAAATTTTAATTGGAAAACCTGAATAAGTTCTAAAAGTTATTTGTGCTTTTATATTCACTGTTTTTAATAAATAAAATTTATAATTTACACATTTAAATAGACTGATTTTGATAGGGAGTGGTGGGTTATACTCAGTTATTACTTACTCCTGGAACTGTGCTCAGGATTCACTTCTCATGCTGCTCTTTGGACATTATTTGTGTCAACAAATTGGGATCAGACAAGTGTCAGACAAATTTTAAACTAAAGTACAATTTCTCTGACCCCCAAAAGGAACCTTTAGAATAGATTATTAAGTAGTAAAGGTAGTAAGTTTAGATAATTCTCCAGTTTCTATGTTTCCAAATGAAAAAGATAAAAAGAGAAAGGTGTTGGGAAATCCCCACACATAAAGCCACCAAAACATCTAGAGAAAATATCAACTTAAGATTCTGATGTTATATTACATGAAATCAGAACTTAAGCTCAGAAAATTGTTGGAAAATGTGCACCCGTCCTTCATGAGATGGTGGTTTATTTTTCCCACTTCTCTTGTCATGATCCACCTATCACATACAAATATGTTTATCTAACAGATAATTGCATCAATTGCACAGTTCTTTAAATTTTTTTTCTTTGGAAGCTTCAAAAATTTCTCATGTGTTACTTCTGTACCCTTTTCATATTGATTAAACACATATTAGTACAGTCTGTACCAGCACTTTGACATGGAATAAAAGCATCACATCCTCATACTATAAAAGAAATAAAAGCATCACATCCTTATACTATCAAAGAAACACATTGCTGTGTGAAATTGAAATTTGCCCCTTTCAACCTGAATTCTCTGAAGATAGTGTTTGAGGAAGACTTAGTACTAAAAAAACTTTTTTAATATTATTCAAAAAGTTAAAAACATTGGCATTCTTATCTGAGAAAAATTTAAGTACAGTAATAAAAATGCCAAGCTGTTTTGCTTGGGATTAGAATCATTAAAAAATAAAACCGTACTTAATTATTTGGGTTTATTTTTGTTTATTTTTGTTTGTTTCCTTTTGTTTTGTTTTTGGGTCATACCCGGCAGTGTTCAGGGGTTACTCTTGGCTCTGTGCTCAAAAATTGCTCCTGGTAGGCTCGGGGGACCATATGGGATGCCGGGATTCGAACCACCATCAGTCCTGGGTTGGCTGTGTGCAAGGCAAAAACTCTACGCTGTGCTATCTCTCTGGCCGCCAAAACATAATTATTTGATCAGGAAATCTTGTTACAAGTTATGATTTTGGTTAAGTTAAAATGTTTAAGTTAAATTCTAATATATTTTAGAATATTTTAAAGTACATAATTTTTCAAGTCCAATAAACATGTGTGAGACCTTGTTTAAAAGTATTAGGCTTATTTTTAAATTTTATTGAGACCAATGTTAATTACAAGTCTTTCAGAGTTATATATATATATATATATATATATATATATATATTTGGTTTTTGGGTCACACCCGGCAGTGCTCAGGGGTTACTCCTGGCTCCATGCTCAGAAATTGCTCCTGGCAGGCACGGGGGACCATATGGGGCACCAGGATTCGAACCGATGACCTTTTTGCATGAAAGGCAAACGCCTTACCTCCATGCTATCTCCCGGGCCCCCAGAGTTATATTTAAGGTACATAGTGAGAGTGTATTAGGGCAATTTCCACCACCAGTAATCTCCCTCTGTCATTGATCCAAGCATGCATTCCATATCTTCTCCCTTAGTCCCCTGGACTGCTAGTGTAACAGGTCCCTTCTTGTTATGGTTTGGGTCTCTTGATTCTATTGTCATTAACTTTGAATTTGGATTTTAGGTATGATCATTTTTTATTTCCACTCAATGTTCATGAGACTGCATGTCTTTCTTTATGGTGCCAGGAAATGTTCTGCTCAGTTGTGGTTATCAAATTCAGTCCTCTGTAATTGGAGATCTTGGTTTTGACAGAGATCCTAAGATGAAGTCTAGGAAAGAATCTGTCTGTATGGTTCCAAAAGTTCTGCTCAGTCATGATTGTTGCAGTCAGTCTATAGTACTTAGTATTTGATTTTCTCATAGATAAAAGTGTGGAGTGTCTGATATCATCTCACCATTTGATTTTTTCATAGATAAAAGGATGGAGTGTCTTCTGATATCATCTCACCATTAGGTGATGAGATAGGGCAACATGCCCTTAGATCAAGTTGTGGCTGTTTTCTCATCTACAAGATTTCATATGAACATACCCTGGGCAAGATGGTACTAGAGCAGTATGAGGGTCTCCCCTGTGGGGAGTTTACTTCCTGGTGCTGCAGCAGAAAACTGTGTCAGTTCTAAGGTTGGGTTCTGGGGTTTGGAGTTAGACAATCAATGTTCAATCACATGAGGTATAAATCAAGTCCCCATGGCATATGTTCAGGATGAAAGGTGTCCTTGCATTATAAAATTTATGGGTTCTTATCCCTAGTAGAAAAGAACTTCTTTCTATACATAAAATCCCCCCATTTTAGTGTGCATATGCAAAAAGAAATGATGCCATATTATATTGTTGGTGCATTTGGGGGGAGGGTAAAGAAACAAGCTATACAATTCCTGTCCCTGAGCTTTTTATCCCAAACAAGTCTATTCTATAATATTGTACTAAGAAGAACCAAAACAAGCAAAAATAAAATTAGAATTAAATAAAAGGATGGAGACTACCTTTACATTTGGAAATAAGCACCCAAAGAATTATACTATGAAGAAATTTAATGTACTAGGGAAATATAGGTATCCCCATTTAGTCTTTTGAGATAGTTTTTGGGTGAGGATGAGATCTCTGGCGCAGTTTTGTCCCCCACTGTGGTCTTATTAAGTCTGAGAAATGGTTTACAGCTGTAAGGAATCAGGTAGTGTCCTCAAGCTGGGATGCCTCTGGAGCTGAGTCTGGTGGCAAGCGATGGTCCACGTTGAGGAAGCCTGGAAGAAAGAGGGCCACATGGATTGTGACAGCAGGTGTGGTGGTTGCATCTTCTTTTCAGGGTGAGAGATGAGGGGCTGAGATGTTGTCCTTTTCCTTTGGAGTCGAGTGGCAGTTTACTGGGGCACATGAACAGTCTCAGTTCCTAATGAGTTAAGAACTGTGGGTGAAGAGGGAGAGATAACAGAACAGAATTGAGGGGGTAAGAGGATAGAAGTCCTGAGGGGGGATATATATCGGGGGCTATATACTATAGAGACATGAATTATTTTCAATATAGGTACAATCGTCAGCACATTATGATTTTTCAACATCATGAGATGTGGATCTGAATCCCACATAACAATTGCTTTTGAAAAACATCGATCTTAACTATGTTATCACAAATAATGCATGTATCCCTCAGATCATGGGTCTTTCAGTCTTATATGTCATATTTTCTTACAAAACTACAGTTATTTTTGAATTTATAGCTATTGACTTTGCAGCTTTAAGAAGGTAGTTTAGGATTCTCAATATCCTATGTCTCAACTTTACATTGGTCAGCACTGAATCCATGGTTGTTTCATGTTAAATTCCTCCTGATGTCAAATACATGTCTCTAATCTCACTATGCTCCTGTTGATGCTTTGTAGTCTGTTACTGGTTCTGCATGTTCTGCAAGTCTTAGTTCTTGTATCTAAGCCTTTCTCTTGACCGCTTTGTTTTTTATATCTCCCCAGTCAAGTCCTGCATGATTGGATGAGAATTTTGCTATCCTGATGTCAATTTATGCTTTGGTAAAAGGGTAAAAGAGGCTTATCTCATTGGAGGCTTCATTTTATTTATTGTTTTCTACTTTATTCAGTCTATTATATATTTTGACTGGTTGCATCTTCAGCAGATGTTATTTAAACAAAATAAATAAATTCACTAGATTATTTGGTGTCCACCACTTTCCTTTTTTCTCACCATAACAGTAATTTTCATTTGGGATCCGGACAAATTAATACTAAGATTCTATATAGAATTAATAAAGATATCCCCATCCTTCAGTGACTTCTACAGCAAGTGTGACAAATGAATTGAAGATGAGAAAGAAGAGACATATTAACAAATTAAGATACTATATAATTTCAGAAAAGCAGAACCAGTTCATATGTTGTTGATGAAAAATTTATAAGGCAGATGATGTTGATAAAAGAGAGCCTCTTCTTTGGATTATATCTCATTAGTGCCTGAAGTAGTTGAAAACACAATAGTTATAGTATGAACTATGAAGTAAGAAAAATCAAGTAAGATGACAGCATTGTGGAAGCACAAGTTCATGGTTCACAAGCTTTTTACTCATAAAATATGCTAACAGAAGAGGTATTATATTAGAACTTGCTTAGAATTGTTTGGGGAATTTAATGAGTTAATACATCTTTTATCAGATCTTTTATCAGAGACTTGTGGCAAAAAAGAAAAGATTTAATAGAACAGAAAAGTTATTGTTATTTTATAGAATATACTAAATACCTAATGAAAATTGAAGGATAAATTAATACTAAGGTTCTATATAGAATTAATAAAGATAGCCCCATCTTTCAGTGACTCTACAGCAAGTGTGACAAATGAATTGAAGATGGGAAAGAAGAGACATATTAAGAGATTAAGATACTATATAATTTCAGAAAAGTAGAACCAGTTCATATGCGGGTGATGAGAAATTTATAAGGTAGGTGATTTGATTTATATGTATGTACATGTGCACACACATACAAATGTATATTTTATATGTACATAGTCAAGGGAGAGAATGTCGGACATGTTTACATATGTTTACACTTCTTTATCTCATTTTCTTCTTTAAATTTTGTTGAAATTATAGAACAGAGGTGCTTCTTTTATTTATTTATTCATTGAATTTTTATTTTGTTTTATTATTATTTTTTTTTGGTTTGGGGGCCAAACCCGGCGGTGATCAGGGATTACTCCAGGTTCTGCTCTCAGAAATCGCTCCTGGCTGGCTTGGGGGGACTACGTGGGATGCTGGGAATAAACCCCGGTCCTTTCCTCAGTCAGCCACGTGCAAAGCAAAGACCTTACCACTGCACTGTCTCTCCTTCCCAGGTTTTTCCTTTAAACAATGAAAAGAACTAACATGTTCTTGGCTCCTGAGAAACAAATAGGAGGTGGAATTCAATTCATGTGATTTATTATATGATTTATCTGCAGCACAAGTAATCATTAGAATATTTTTATCTCCTAAAACTATATTTTAGGTCTATTTTCTTGCTTGTTTCAGGTACTAAAGCGACATCTTGAAAGATAACTCAAAAGGTTTGAGCATAGGCCTGGCAGATACAAAGCCTCAAATCATGTGACCTTTCCCCACTCATAGCAGTGATAGTACTGCTGGGCATTGAGTGGTGTGACTTAGTCGACAAAACCTTGCCCAATATGGCTATATGAGCATCACTTGTTTTTCCCCAAATTACATGTATTTGTACAGATATTTAAATATTGTATACATTTTTCTTAGTTTTCATTTCAATGCATCTAGCTGGTAAATTGTTAGAATCTTAAAAATACATTTATTCTATCTTGTTTTGAATCATAAGACTGTAGACTGTTTGACATTGATTTGATAATGTTTAAGTTAAATGCATTGAGGAAAATTTGGGAATGAAAGAAGACTTTATCTTACTATATAAAAATACATGATGTAATCAGTCATACTATAGTTAGCAAGTCTGTTGGAATATGGATGCTACAAACCAAAACTTATTCTGTAGTTATATTTTGCTTCATCTTCAAGTGTTATTCAATTTCATGTTAGCTTTTCCTTCCTTGAGAGACAACATAGAGTGATAGAGTGTGTCCTCAAAAACTTCCACACCTGGGACTGATACTCTCAGAGTGTCAACTTAGCAAATTATTAAAATACTTTGATGTTCCAGTTATTTTTATCTTCAAAAACAGATTAAAAACATATGCCAGTGGGTTATCTATGTGCAAAAATCAAAGTCTATGATAGGTACGAAGAATGTGGCAATATATCTGGTATCCAATAATGAACTCTACTTGTGGAAAAATGCTGTTATTTTAAGTTCATACTTCTGATTTTATTTAAGTATATAGTATTTATTTTTGTTTTTTGACAATTAAATATAAATAATACATTTATAAAAACCTATCACATTTTAGACTCTTAAGTGAGTACTGCATTTCTTTCTTGACATTAATTCACATAGTTTAGTCATATTTATTTTATTTTCCTTATTGGTGCATATATTTATTTCTGGTGTACCACAATATGCTTGGATTGTATGCAGCTTGAAAATTTCATGTTTTCATTTTAATAGCAAAGGAAGAGAGAAGACTATACAAAATATCATTGAGTAGGAAAAATAAGCCAGTTTTCTGGCAGAGCTGATAAACTTGAAGCTTCCTTTTCAATATTTCACAAAAAACACTTTACATATAGTTCTGGGAATAAAGCCAATATGAGAAAGCCAAGAGTTATGCACTACAGATATTATGTGAGGGTAAGAGGAGTCACAGCTATTCAATTACTTCTATAATAAAAGCACAACTTCTATGTGGATCTATCTACATCTTTGTTTTAGAAGGAAAGGCAAGGAGTGGAGGCTATAGATCCAATCTAAATCTTATTTGAAAAACTTCAGTCTTTTCTTCCAACTCCTTTCTGTTTAATGCAGATTTAAACTTGAATGAAAAGATCTAAAACACAAAGCATTATTTTTAAAATTTATGGGAAACAAATTTAAACGCATGTTCAATTTATATACATACACATATATGTCAGGATTCACTGCATGCCAGAAACTGTGATTAATGCTGAGACTTCGATCAAGGAACAGGAAACAGTATTTAATACAAATATAGAAGTATCATTTATGTTAGATTACTCTCCGTATCCTCTAGTTAAAGTCAAATATTATTCAGTGTTTATCCATATCCTTTTCTTCTTGCAGATAGCTGTTTCATCATTGCCACACCAAAGGAATTAAATTTTGTAATTATTTTTTAAAGTTTCTTTACTTTCTTTCACTTAATTCTTTTAATAAAGTAGGAATTTACCATAGAAAGTATATAACTGAAAATATATATATGAAGAATGTCCCTATTGTTGTCTCCACTAACCAATGATTTATTCTACATATAACAGGCAAAATCCTATTAGGTCCCTCAAAGAAAACTTAAATAATTGAACTGCATGTTTTGCATCTGGTGGCTATGTTCAATCCCTAGCACCATATAGTTCTTCAAGCAATGCTGGGTTTGTCCCCTGAGCACCAAGCCAAGAGTAGTCTCAGCATTGCCAGGGTTGTAACCTTTTCCACCTAAAAGCAGTATTTAAAAGCAGTAATTTGTAGCAGTTTTAAAATACTTTGTTTTTAGTTCACTGGGATAAATTAAGTATCTTATTAAACCAATATATGAATTGTTCTGTGTCTTTTAGATCTTCTATCTCTTTGTTCAGCTGACTCTATTTACTATGTCTTACTGCTGCTTTTTTGACATGCCAAGGATATTATAACTTTATGGTATTTTTACCTACCACTCTTCCTGGTGCTATATTTCTACTATTGTCATGGTTCCACTTATCATTGAATGTTCCTTATATTTATTATTATTATTATTATCATCAGTTTTTTGGATCACACCTGGTGGGGTTGGGTTACTCCTGGCTCTGCGCTCAGAAATCATACTTTGCTGGCTCAGGGAACCATATGTGATGCCAGGATTCGAACCACCTTCCATCCTTGGTTGTTTGCTTGCAAGGCAAGCTCAAGAGGGGTCTTTATTTAAATTTATTAATATATTCATGACAATATTACACTGATATTACTTTTATTTTTTCTTTGTTATTTTTCTTCTGCCACAATGGAATCTCACTGATTAATACCCATGTCTAAAAATAATGCCTGGCACCTAAAAGGTATCTAAATACTAAAAGTTTTATTTAAAAAATAGTTTTTACTCCTACTATTAACACAAATAAAATTTTAATTTTAAGAATTATTTTTTATAATTGCTTTAAAAGCAACATGCAAGAGATTAAAAGGTGGGATGTAATTTAGATTGTTTTAGAGAAACTTTATGATGATGTAGCATTTTATATTGAAAAATAATTAGCCACTCCTCAGATTATAGGGCACATTCTATTTCTGTAGAAGCTCAAAACTGTAGAGATAATTATTTATCTTTGATTAGTAATTCTCCATAGTAATATGCACAAACTTTTTGGTAAAAGATGTGTGTAGGAATAGAAGATGTTTTACTCATTCAATGGATAATAAAATCAATAAAATTTTATCTTTAAATCAGTGACAAAACTACATGGACAACAGGTAAAATACAGCTTAGGATGATTAAAATTAATAAAGCCTGAGCAAGACCAAACTGTAGTTGGTGTACATGTGTTGCATTTTATTAAAAAGGAGATTTTATTTGAAATTTAGTTTAGAATGTAGAATTAAAATCTTTTATTCTAAGTTCCTGTGAGCTTAGAATAGTGATAGGCATTCAATAAGACATCTTTGAGATTACTAATTAAATAGCTAGAAAGAACTAATATCAATGTCATTATTAAAGTGGTCATGATTTAATGAGCACCTAACATTAATTAGGCACCTTTAAAAGATTTTTTACCCATGGTACTGCACTCAATTTTAAGAACAATTATATGAGAAGATCAATTTAGCACTCAGTTTAGTTCCTAGCATATATTGATGAATTATTATATCATAGCTATTAATAGTAACAATTATATCAATTACTATGCCCAAAAAGCTGATGCTAAAATGACCACTGAGTCAGGGATAGGGCTGAAAGATATGGTACATTTATCTTGCATGTGTGACACCCAGAGTTCAATTTCTAAAACCTTATGATCTTCAAGCATACCCTGATAAAGTGCTATTTGCCTACTCACTGCTATTCCTGACCATTCCACTCTAAACCCAAGCACTAATATATCAAGTTTGCAGTGCCATGCTAATTCTCACTGGGAGTGGCAACTAGACCTACCGTCCACAGAATATCACAGGACATACACACATGAATAAATAATCACAGAAAGTTTCTATGGGTACACATTTTACTTATTTCACTGTAGTGTAGGCAGTATAACTATACTAGTATTACTTTAGCAGTTCTAATATACAAAGTTGTTGCACCTTCACTACCACCAAAGTACCTAGGATGTTCCACCACTGTTCTGAGATTAGCATACCTTATTTAAGTATGTATTTATCTTTCTATTTCTCACAACATTTTATTTCTTGAACAACTTTTACCTTTACATGATAGAGCAATAAATAATGGACAAAATAAATTAGCCTAAATAATTCATAGAAGTTTTACTAAAATAATTTTATTCATGTATTTTCTAGGTCTGAGAAAATTACAATTGCTTTTGGAATTCTGAAAATTCTGGTGCAAAATATTGTTTGTTATGTGCTAATGTTATTTGTTTTATTTGAAGTAATTTGTCTGCCTTATAGATGCATATTTTTCAGTTTTTATCGTTTTACTACATTTACAAATGTCTGTGCACTATAAAATCTTAACCTTTTGTGTTTTGTTATTTATCTTTTATTTTGAATATTATTTTACATACAAAGTAGAAAACATAGATATTAGCATTATATACTTTATTAAACATGAACTTTTTACAAGTAAAGAAGCTATTATGGATTTGGGGAGAGGTTGTATTGTTTTGTACCACCTTTGGTAGTGCTCAGAGTTACTTCTAGCTCTGCATTTAAGAAATACTCTTCATGATTATTGAGAGATTATGGGATACTGAAGATTGAGTCCAGACCAGCCATGTACAAAGAACACACTCTACCTTCTGTACTATAAATCAAGCCTATATTATGGATTTTAAGACTAAATTTTTATCTATTAAACACCTTCAAATATCCTAAGGAATATGAAAACAAATTACTCTTTACTTCTTATTACCTCCTATTAAATATTTATCATTAAATTGAGCTTTATTATATATCTTGATAGTCCAACATGAAAATAAAAGCATTTAGTCACTGAAGATAGCATAGCAAGTTAATCAAAGACACATTGTATGAACCTCAAATGTAAAATAATTGAACAATATAGACTCTTATTTCTAGTGTAGTCAATTTGATTAGAGAATTATTTTCTTTTTTTATAATATTTTTTATTTAAACACCTTGGTTACAAACATAATTGTGGATGGGTTTCAGTCATATAAGAATACACCCCCCATCACCAGTGTAACATTCCTATCACCAATGACCCAAATATCCCTCCTCCCCTCCCCACCCCCACTTGTACTCTAGATAGGCTTTCTATTTTTTTCTTAACTCTGGAAAAGTACTATATCTACAAGTCGACCTAAATTTTAATTTAGAACGTTTAATCTGTTCTATTTCTAATATTCTTTACTTTCTAGGGGGAGTGATAAAATGAAATGATCAAATTTCTACTAATGAAATATACCGAAATCTTTAGCTTCTGTTAAATCAGACTCTACTCTTGACTTTTGTTCTCAGTACTTGAGACATTTTCCTCTTTCTAGCAGACTTGGAACTGTCTTTCAAATCCTACTCTATATTATGTGAAACTGGAACTGATATTAGCACAGATGCCTTGGAATCCTACTTTAGGTTTTGAGTTCTCTCTGTAAATTTTCTCATGGACAATATTTTTATTTAAAAAATTTATTAGTTTTCCTGTGTACAACTAGTTAAATAGAATATATCATATTTCCTTCATTTCTGAAATATAATATGAATTTAAGAAAAAAAACTTCACTTGCTTAATATTGCTTATATTTAAAATTTATGATTCATTTATTAAATTCTTTTAAAGAGGCTTTTAAAACCCTTGATATGTTCATATACACAGGTGCACATGTGTATATAATACCTATATTAAATACTTGGAAGATTATTATGACACATTCTTTGACTTTTAGAGAGGAGATACCAAGCATTTCTCAGAGGCTTAAGGGCCCTACCTGGTGGTTTTTAGACAATCTAGCAGCTGTAGAACAAGGTGCCACTTGTCTTATTCTCATTTTAGAATAAAAGCTAATTGTATAGCTTAATTTCCTTTTTATTTTAATCCATAAAAGTTTAGAAAAGATGCTAAATAGATCAAGGTATATTAAACACTGTAAAATTAAATATACATATTTATCTTTTAAGTCACAACATTGGAATTTGAGTAATCATTTCCTATTTTAATTTCAAAAGAATTGTGTGAAATATATTTATAATAAAGACAGAGAAAGAATTAGAGAAGTTAGGTAACTTCATTATACTCTAATTTTTTTTAAATATGGAACGTTTTAAGAATTTGCGTGTCATCCTTGCGCAGGGGCCATGCTAATCTTCTCTGTATCGTTCCAATTTTAGTGTATGTGCTGCCAAAGTGAACACATTATACTCTAATTTAAGGCAGAATTCAAAGTTAAAATATATTTCTCTAACTTAAAAAACATAAACTTTAAATATGTATTAATTAAAAACATTGTATTGAAAATGGGCTTCTCGTATAGAAACCATGATTCTATTTAAAATACTACAAAACTGAAGTGAGCTTTTGCTTCCTTCTATGATTTGTTTTGAAATTAAAATTTATATTAAATATAATTTTATAATTTGTGTTTGCCTCTGCCTTGTACTAGATTTACAGTACTGAATAATTTGATTCTATCTCCATTCAAAAATTAGATTGGGAATGTAAAGAGAAGCTCTCAGGTAACTTCATTCTACTGGTCAATGTGGTTCTAAATAGTCTAATTCAACTTAGAAGAACTACATTTGGAGTCACAAAATATCGCCTTTTTTCATGAAAATCTAAAAAATAAGAAATTATCAAATAATTTCCTCCCTACCCAAATCTATCTCTCCACAAAAATTTTAGCATTTTGTGCACTAATACGTACTAGTTATGCAAATATAGCTAACTATGTTCTCCATATAAATATGTTATATGAAATTAATTTTCTTTGTCCCACTAATAAACATGCTCTTCCTGCTGTCCTACTCACTTGAATTCATAATTTTCCTCAAATTACTGTGTCCCCACCCCAAAAGTTCTCTGTTTCAATCCCAACAGTCAAGTAATTAAATCCCTAGTTTTTTTTCCCTTAGGTTCCAGAGAATTTATAAACTATAAATTCATTATTAAAGTCTCTAAGTACTCTTAAAGCTGTTTTTCAAGTTTATTCAGCTGCCTTTTCATGTTGTCAAAAATTGAGCATATTTACTATTTATAGAATTACGAAAACATCTACACATCATTCATAGATTTTTTTTCCCAAAACAATTTTCTCTTGGGAGAAATAAATTTTCCTTTGATTTCTCTAGTAAATTTGTTTATTTATGAATAAATAAAATCATTAAACTTCTAAATATTATTGTCAGCCCTAATAAAGTCTACTTTAATTACCCCTGTGATTTAGTTTATGTATTTTATAGCTCCCAAATTGCTCCCTAAGTGAGGTGGGTTTTGAGATTATTTTTTATTTTGGTTTTGTTTTGGATACTGTCATTTCATAAGTAAAGCACAAAGACAATTCCATAGGCTTTGGCAATACTTCTTGTACTAGTTAAAATTCTGACACCTTTTTTAAGGTGATTTTTAGGAAAGCATCCTAAATGTTTAAATTAAAAATTCTTAAACATAATTCTATGTGCAAAATATGGAATCTATTATGGCTATACAGATATGAAACAAAATAACTTTTAAAAATAATGAAAATTAATATTTAAGTACATCATTTTAATTATATAACTTTCAAATGAAGATCAAAAATGAAATTAAAATAAAATAATTTATTATGGCCCTTTTCTCTGTATGATCCATTGAAAAGCAATATCAAATGATCAAGCTCCAAATCACTATTTTCTTAATGAGAATATAGGAATATTGATAAAGGGACATAAATTTGAACAAAACAAAACTAGATTTATACCATATGTGTGATACTTAGTATCTCTAACCTAAAAATATTTAATAAATTCTTTATCCTATATATATTTCTAATGCTTGCAAAAGTGTCACATTGTTCAAATTAAATACAAATTATTATATCATATATCTTTGTATTTATTTCTAAATTTTATGAATAATTAATCATTATAATTACCTTTATTACATTCAGTTTTATGGTGGTTGGTAGTAGTGTTTGCATTTATTGAATGGCTCTATCTTATTTTATTTTTCTTTTGTTTTGAGCAACACCTGGTTGCTCAGAGCTTATTCCTGGCTTTTCTCAGGGAGCCATATAAGGTACCACATAATGGACATGAAGTGACCACATACAAGACAAGAACTTTATCCATTATGCTATCTTCCTGGTCATGAAATGGTTCGTATTTTAGAAACTTTAACATAGTGACAATAGAAATTTGAAAATATGAATCTGTATGTACTATTTCCTGAAAAATAAGCTGTTTTAAAAGAATTCAAATTATACTTACCAATTATTTTATATTTTCTTCTCTAAGTCTATTTCTTGGTTTGGTTTTGTAATGTTCTTAGACTCCTTAGACTTCGATATAATTTAAGGCTCATATTTTAAAAGTGCTCTTCTTAACCGTCTTAGTGAGCTTTCACCTATAATCAAGCCAATCATATATGATTACAAAGTGTTTTCTGAGGATAGTATTCTCAAAATTTAACAAAAATATCAAATAAGAAGGTAGGGTATGGATCATTAAGATAGATTTTAGAAAAGAACATACTAACCAAAGATTGTTTGGCCAAGATTATTTCTAGTTGAAAACTATTTCTCGTGAGGGAAAGATAGTTTCTCAAAAAAGGAGTTCCTGAAAAAGTTTTCATCGGGATCCTGAGTACAAAGTTCACAAGACAGCTTTATTTTTTCCCCCCTTTGGTTATTGGGTCACACCCGGCAGCGCTCAGGGGTTTCTCCTGGCTCTACGTTCAGAAATCGCTCCTGGCAAGCTCGAGGGACCATATGGAATGCCGGGATTCGAACCACCATCCTTCTGCATCCAAGGCAAACGCCTTACGTCCATGCTATCTCTCCGGGCCGAAAGACATCTTTTTTTTTCTTTTTCATTTCTTTTGCCTTTGAGTGGGGAAGGAGAGAAGGAGGGAGAGGGGGAGGAGGGGGAGAAAGAGAAAGGAGAAGATGGGGGAGAGAGAAGAGAGAGGAGATGAGAGGAGATCTAGAAGAGAGATGAGAGAGAAGAGAGGGGGAGAGAAGTGAGAGAAAAAGAGAGAGGAGAGAGAGGAAAGAGATGAGAGAGGAGAGAGGAGAAGAGAGAGGGGAGAAAAAGACATCTTCAAAGGCACAATAAGTAGGTACCAACATTTATTTCTCATTATGATCCTTTAAAAATATTTTAATTGAGGTTTCATGATATCAAATACATTCAAATTGTTGTTGATATTTTAGGGGAATATTAGTAGGATCACCTGATATTAATTGAGGCCTAATTTTTACATAGTCATCTTTAGATATGTTTGCTTTCTGAACATCTTCTGGTATCTTCATTAATTTTTTTATTTTATTAATTATAATAGTATTTCTCAGTTGTCAATTGGGCCACATACAAAGCAAGTATCCTAGTTTCTGTAATATTACTGCTGCCCTATAGTTTTTTTTCTTTTAGTTTAAGAATCCTTTGCTATGATATAATGTCTGAAATTAATTAAATGTTAAACTCTAATATCATAAATCCTATGAAAAAGGCAAGTAATGGCAAATTAACACTTTAAAATCCTGTCGCCCTGGTTATCTGATAAAACATGAGTAGCAGCTGATTGAAAAATAAAGTGCTTATATGTGTATATGTGTTTGATATTTTAATTTGTAGGCCTAACTAGAAAATAACTTGTAATTTTGAAAGTCAGTATAATTAGTATAGACTGTTGTTGATTAATATTCCCAAAGGGATATCTTTCTTTGTTTTGAGTGGGGTTAAGATAACACAGCAGGGGCCCGGGAGATAGCATGGAGGTAAGGCGTTTGCCTTTCATGCAAAAGGTCATTGGTTCGAATCCTGGTGCCCCATATGGTCCCCCGTGCCTGCCAGGAGCGATTTCTGAGCATGGAGCCAGGAGTAACCCCTGAGCACTGCCGGATGTGACCCAGAAACCAAAAAAAAAAAAGTATATATATATATATATATATATAAAACACAGCAACAGTCTATATCTGTGGAGCTTTCCAGCTAAAAGAGTGCATATTTATGAAGAAAAACAGTGAGCCTATCCAGATGAGAATCTCACACTAAACATATGTATTAAAATATTATGGTAGAGAAAATGACAGAAAAATGTTACAAGTGTTACAAGAAAATATACACACAACCTAAACAAGAGAAAGTAACTGTCAGTTAATTCCATTTTTTTTTTTTTTTGGTTTTTGGGCCACACCCAGTGACGCTCAGGGGTTACTCCTGGCTATGCGCTCAGAAGTCGCCCCTGGCCTGGGGGACCATATGGGGCACGGGGGATCGAACCCCGGTCCGTCCAAGGATAGCGCGATAAGGCAGGCACCTTACCTCCAGCGCCACCACCCGGCCCCCAGTTAATTCCTAATTTATGCTCTGCATTGGCTACTTCTATTAATTTGTAAATCTAGGGTCCTTTCAGGGCAGGGAGATAGCATGGAGGTAAGGCATTTGCCTTGCATGCAGAAGGACGGTGGTTTGAATCCCGGCATCTCATATGGTCTCAAGCCTGCCAGGAGCAAATTCTGAGTGTAGAGCCAGGAGTAACCCCTGAGCGTTGCAGGGTGTGACCCAAACACTTCCCCCCCCCCAAATCTAGGGTCCTTTCAAGTCAGCAGAAGATATTTCTAAAATGCTGCCTCAGTCTTATCAGAGTTAATAGAAGCTAACAGTTTAGCTCTT
>PVKC010000070.1:0-66543 GCA_004027635.1 Crocidura indochinensis
TTTATTCAAGTGGCTGACCAATTCTCCCAACACTACTTGAAGAGGCTTTCCTTGCTTCATTTTGCATTCATTGTCCCTTTATGAAAGATCAGTTGATTGTATGTCTGGGATTATCATTTGAATAGTCTAGTCTATTCCACTGATCTGAAGATTTATCTTTATTCCAATATTATGCTGTCTTAATGACTATAGCTTTGCAATACTATTTAAAGTTGGGGAAAGTGCTGCCTCCCATATTTCTTTCCCAAGGGTAGCTCTAGCTATTTACATGTGTTTTTTTTCTTTGTTGTTGTTGTTGTTGTTGTTCCAGATGAATTTTAGGAGAGATTTATCCATTTCTTTAAAGAATGTCATGGGTATCCTTAGAGGGATTCCATTAAATCTGTACAAGGCTTTGGGGGGTATTGACATTTTAATGATGTTAATCCTCCCAATCCACTAGCAAGGTATGTTTCTTCATTTTTATGTGTCCTCTTTTATGTCTTGAAGCGGGGTTTTGTAGTTTTCTTTGTATAGGTCCTACACAGGTCCTATACTTCTTTAGTAAAGTTTACTCCAAGATATTTGAGTTGTGGGATACTAATGTGAATGGGATTTTTTTGATGTCCATTTCGTCTCTATCATTATTGGTGTATAAGAAGGCCATTGATTTTTGAGTGTTAATTTTGTAACTTGCCATTTTACTATATGAATATATTGTTTCTAGAAGCCTTTTGGTATAGTTCTTCGTGTTTTCTAAATAGAGTATAATATCATTTGCAAATAGTGAGAGCTTGACTTCTTCCTTTCTTATCTGGATGCCCTTAATATATTTTTCTTGCCTAATTGCTATAGCAAGAACTTACAGCACTATGTTAAATAGGAGTGATGAGAGAACGCAGCCTTGTCTTGTACCAGATTTTAGAGGAAAGGCTTTTAGTTTATCTCCATTAAGAATAATGTTTGCCATTGGATTGTTGTAGATGGAACTGACTATATTGAAGAAAGTTCTTCTCTTTCCATCTTGATGAGAATTTTTATCAAGAATTTGTATTGGACATGATTAATGCTTTCTCTGCATCTATTGATATGATCAAATGGTTTTTATTTTTCTTTTTGTTACTCTGTTGGAGAGGCTTTCCATTGAGTTTTTCATTTCATCAACCAAGTTTTTTAGTCCTTTTAATTTGGAGTTTTCTGATTTTTATCGTGTGGTCTGGCAATTTTGATCTATGCTTTCTTTGAGTTCTATAAGCATCCTCCATATTTCTATTCTAAACTCCTTATCTGAGAGAGTAATTAAGTGGTTGGCACTTTTTGGGTCATAAGAGCTGCAATCTTCCTTCTCTATGCATGCTGTGTTCCTGAACTTTTTTTCCCATTGACACGCTTGAAGTATGGTTTTTACTATGTGTTGTGTGGGGTTTGTGGGTTAGAAGATGTGCATGGTCCAAATTGAAGTGGCCTCAATCTTCTGGTTTCAACTTTTGTGGGCAGAGTCAGCCTACCTTTGTGTAGGACTCTGAAAATCTTATTTTTGCTGGGGTCCTCTTTTTCTGCCACATGCAGGAAACCAGGAATCAGCAGGAAGTGCAGGTGCAGCTCTGTATCATGTCCCCTTTGTGTCTATATACAGGTAAGAGGCTGCCCCCAGTCCTTGTGGGCAGAGCCAGCCTACTCTTGTTTAGAGTTCTGGAGAAATTATGTTTGCTGGGGATCTTCTTTAGCTGCACAGGCAGGGAACCAGGAATCAGGCAGGAAGTGTAGGCACAGCTTTGTATCATGTCCCCTATGTGCTCCAATCTCATTTCTATTATTACAGAAATATTTTACATTTCCTTTTACCTAAAACTTCCCAGTTTCTCTGTTATTTGTAAACCTCACGTTTCATTTGATATTACTTCCAAAAGATTATTCTAGACAGAAATATTATTATGTCACCATCTTTCTAACATATTTTTAATAATTTTTCAATGCCTCCAAATTGTTAAACTTTGCAATATGGTACAGAATAACTTGAACACTTATTATTATGCTCCCCCAAAATCCATTTTTTGCTTCACAAATTTTCACCCCTACTGACATCAGGAGCTTAATTTCATGTGTTAATTTTGCCTGAAAGTCTTCTCCAGTGCATCCTGTAGATTCCAAATCCATTTTCCTCAGATGACAGAGAACATTACGAGAAACTCCATTTGTAATGAATTGTGTGCTTATTTTTATAAATACTATTATTTAATATTTTTTGTAGTTTATTTTACTTCTATAAAAATTACTTGAAGTTTCAAGGTCCTAGCTTTAGAAATTATTTTTTGGTTTTGTTTATAAGCAACTACCCCTAGATAAAAAATTTAGATGCATTTTAATGTTAGATGAAAAGGAATAAGATGTGATATCTTGTTCGTTGGTTTCTATTCTTCTTAGTTCTATTCATAAAAAATAGATGTAATATCTTATGAATATGTTAGAAATTAAATAAGTTAACAGATGTGATGTGTTTATTTTAGTACCTAGAAATTTTGTTCTTTCTTTAATTACGAATAGCCTGAAAATGTGTTAAACAAAAGATTCAATATAATGCCATATGAATTCTAATATCAAACAAATTTATTGAGTTATACTCTTATGAATATCTGGATGTTAGAATTGTATTTGTCTCTTAACTCTCAGTACTGATACATTTTAGCAATTTTATTTTTTTATATTGCATTTAGTAATTTTCTTTACTTTTTTTTTTTTTTTTTTTTTTTTTTTTTTTTTTTTTTTTTTTTTTTGGGTTTTAACCTTAAGCACTCAGGGGTTACTTTTGGCCTCTTGGCTCTATGCTCAGAAATCTCTCCTCTAAGGCTCAGGGGCCATATGGGATAAAGGAATTCGAACCACAGACCTTCTGCATGCAAACGCCTTACTTCCATGCTATCTCTCTGGCCCCAGTAATTGTCTTTTAATACAACTCACTTTTATGTCTGCTTTTTAATAATCATCTAGATATTTATGGTAACTGAGAATATGGTGACTAGTAATTGACTCATTTGGATAACTAATTTTTGCCCATTTACTTGAATTAAGTTTTTTATTACAATGAATTAAAATGTTTCCAATTTAAAATGTTATCAATAACAGTGATAAAATAATTTTGTTAAATTATTTCTGAATTTAGTTTCTACCAAAGGTGAAGCATTTTCTCAATTTAAATAAAGTTTAGTCATAAATTATTCCAAAAAGAAAAATCCTTTAGACAAAAATCCTGTATATTTTATAAATATTTTTAAGGTAAAGCCTATCTTTTTTTCTAATCAAATTATCCACCATGTTTGCTTTGCATGTTTGTGATTTTTATGATTTAAGTAATAAAATATTAATACCTGAAGTCTTAAAATTTAAATGATTTACTGTCCATTTATTTAACTTATAAACTCATAATAGATTTTCTTGAATACTATATGAATTCAATAGTGGAAGTCTTATTTACTTTAATTATATTTATTCTGAATCTTAAATCACTGAAATGGGTTATAAAATTAAAAAATGGATAGCATCATTACAGAGAATTATAGTTATTTTTCCTGTCAAATAATTCAAACATTATATTCTAAATAGCTATTTAAATCTGAATAGCATGCCTATTGCATATACTAAATAAATAGCTATTTATATTGACTTTTGTCCTTCATTTTTTTAATTTCTATTGTGACTGAAGTTCATTACACAGAATTATTTACGGTACATAGTGACAATGAATGAAGGGCATTCCCACCACCAATGTTGTCCTCCCTCCACTCCTGTTCCCAGCATGTCTCCCATATCTCCCTCCTTTACCCCCCACCCCCACCCCAAGAGAATATTAGTGTAACTGGCCTCCACTTTACAGCTTGTTGTAGATTGTGTATCTATTCTGTTTGGTGTTCCAGTCTGGTCATTTTTTATTTATACTATATGTTCATATGACTGGTCCTGGTATCATCCTTTCCCCCCTCAATTTATGAGGCTGAATGATTCAAGTTATGCTATTCTGTTGGAGATAAAAAAAAAAGTTTAAGGAAAAGAGAAGAAAAAAATTGGTATAAACTACTAAAAAAAAGAAATGAAATGAAAAAAGTCACTGAATAATATCCACAAGAGTGAAAAAAAAAAGAAAAAGTGGAAGAAAAAAAGAGAAGGAAAAAATATCAAAAACAGACCAAAAATAGCCATAACAAAACAAAACCAGAAAAAGGAATGCTGGAGTGTCAGGGTTTGGTGTTACCCCATTTTTTTTTTTTTTTTGTATAGGCAAGTAAGTATTTTGTACAGTAAGTATTGGGGAAGGGAGGAAATTTCTGTGGCCTAAGAGATTCAGGGTTTCTCCACTCTTGAAGCATATTGTTATGTGTACAACCACTGGTTCCATACCTTCTCATTGCCATATCCCAGGGGATTCTTAAATATATACCAGCTCTCATAGATAATTTTCACATAGCAGACACTGTCTGCTCAAAAGCCTACTTGCAAAACTTAAATGTTGGATTTATCTGTCTTGTGGTCTTTGTGACATATTCAGAGAGGTTGATATCAGCTCTGTGTCCTGGTGCAACCAAATGAGCCATTAATCAAAAGTTTGTTCTCATTTGAGTAATGACAGGAACTCCTTCTACTAGTTGGATGCTTCATCAGCAAAAGTTGTCCCTATAAGAAAATAAATCCTTGATAAGACAATGTCTGTGCCTGAACTAGAAAAGATACAGAGGTTGTCTTCGAAAACATCACCATTATTAGTGAGTGGAATTCCATAAGATGACAAAATCATATAATTAATATAACATGCTGAAAATCAGAGAGAAGAAAGAGTGAGTGACTACAACTCAGGCATTTGAAGCTGTTCAACTCTATAGATGACCTTACGAGGAGGGAAAAGCTGTACCATCTGGTTCTATAACACGTGCAGGCCAGTTACAAAGTATTTCAAAATAAGGTTTTCTAATTATAGAACTACTCTCTAAAATAGCAATTTTAGAAGAGATTCAGCTGCAAAGATCCAGTGAACTTCAATGTAAATGAGCAGTTTGTCTAAGACACTTTAAAACAAGTTAACTCAAAATGTGTTTTCCAAATCTTCATTAAATCAAATGGCTTTGATGCTGGTACATTATACATAGTGTGGAGATGTAATGTAATACCGCTTTTGAAGATAGAATCACTTCTGCACGTATTTGAGTCCCATTTTCACAAATGCATTCAGATTGTTTTAAAGAGTCATGGCAAGGATTAAAACACTCTGTGGTAAGCTTCCATCAGCATTGACTTTCTCCTTATGCCCTTTATTGGAAAATAGTGTTCAGGGTCTTCTCAGCTTTGAATGAGCCAAGAGATTAGCTCATGGTCTTTTTTGATAATAAGTACACTGGAAAAAAGCTAATCTGACATATGGAAATGAAAGCCTCATTACTTCCTTTAAGTTCCCTGGGGTGCATCTTTATAATTTACTCAGTTAGAAAGCCTGAAATTGAAATTCTGAAAAGATCATTCATTTAATTACCCCCACGACTAGCCAAGTCTGTTTTCTAGAGCCATTATCATTCTAGATAATTGTGCTTAATACCATGGTAAATCAATGATTGCTATTCATACTTGATTGAGGCTTTAAGGAAATAATTTAAATAATATATGAATGATATTATAGGTAGCCTATTATATATGTTAAAGTAATAATGCACATGCCATATTTTAAACACACACTGAAAACTTTTATCAGCTTTGTTTAAAGGGAAATTAAACCCTTCATTTGCATAGAACACTTACAAGCAAGAATTTGCAGGCAAGTGATGCTAACTGACTGCTATCATTACGTAACTTGATAATTTTCACATTGGTTAATAACACATAATGATGGTGGTAATCAGGGCCACAGATGGATACTTATCCACATCAGGAAGCACAGTCTCATTTAATTTAACTCTATCGGGAATCAATCTCAAGGGAATCCAGTCCCTCTGGAGAGGTGGGAGATGGATAAATTGCGTCTCTTCATAATTACTGAAATGTTTTTATTATGTAGATGACCGTAATTACTGATTTTTAAAAAATGATCACTATCTGTAACAAAAAGCTTATTTATATTTTTGCTTTGTAACTCATGGAGAATTTATTTTCTCAGACTAGGAACTAGTGAGCAGAAATGAAAGACAGAAACAACAGCAATACACACAGGAACACTGAGAAGGATATAATCTACCGTATCTCCATTATGGTTTGAACGGTTTCTGGAAAAGTACACGATGTATGCTTTTTCTTCTTTATTCAGAAAAATATCAAGGGAAACAAGGAGAGAGTAAGTTTTGTATAAGATGGCTCTCTTAGAAAAGTTTTATTTTCAGTAATTTCTAAATGAGTTTTATAAATAAAAAATATTCAGGATCCAGCAAGATAGCACATGGCAGGCCCCAGTTCAATTCTCAGCACCTGTCTAATTTCTTGGTCCATCAGAAGTGATCCCTAAGCACAGACCAATAGTAAGACCTGAGCACTGGCAGGTAGGGCCCCAAAACAAAATTAAAAAAAGAAAAAAAAAAGAAAATATTTATATCCAGGCATCTCAGGTTAGTTACATAATATAAGGTGTGGGAAGCAGCGTACATATAATCATGTAAAACAAAACAAAACAAAACAAAAATCAGTGACAAAATTCAGATTATTACATTATCTGAATTGACTATATTACATTCCTATATTATTTTCTCTTTGTTACCCCATGACACCTGAGGTTCCTTTAATTGGACCTTTGACATAGTTTGAGCATGTTATTTCTCATAATTTGATTTGTAATATGCTTTCCATTCATAGTATTTTTTAATTTCATAGTCTTGTTTTATTCCTACCCATTCTTCAAAAATCTACAAAGCTTAGAAAGTCTGCCATGGCATCTTTTCTCTTGATTAAAACTTCACCTCTTCTCTAGAAAAACCTTTTGATTGACAAACCCAGAACAAATACTTAACAATTAAATTAATCTATTCCTTTCATAGAAAAATTACTATCCTTCTTGCTCTCACCCTCAAATCAATAAATAACAATGCAGTAAATATTACAAGCAATAAAACTGAAGGATACTAGGATACCAGAGTGCATCTTTTTAAAGTATAAAAAAATCAAAAGCATATTCTTTACATAATTATATATATGTATTTATTTATACATATGTATTTTTTAAATTCCCCCAAACCATATTGCTGAAGTCATTGACATCCTTAATAGAACAATTAAGAAAAAAATTCTCTCATTTTAATAAAAGAAGTCCTATCTCTGCTTTTGTTTTTATCTTGTTTGTTTTTCAGTTATGCCTGGCAGTGCTCCATCTGGCTGGATCAAAGGGGAGGAACAGGGGTCAAACCTGAGGCTCCACACTAAATCCTTCTGAGTCATCTACCTGGTTTGCTGTTTTCATTTTTATTGTGATGTTTGATAGTCTTAACAAAATGGAGGTAGAAGACAAGTAAAAGTTGCTTAATTAATTTCTAAAGTTTTTATAGTTAAAAATCTGAACCTTAATCATGGCCCATGTTACTGATTTTTAGAATGTGGCTTCCTCTGATTAGAGATTTTGAAATGTTAATATGGTGCTTGTAAAGAAATATTGAGAGGCCAGGTAAGGTGTTTGACTTACATGAGACCCACCAGGTTTAGATCCCTAGTCCTATATGGTCCCTAAACAAGGCAAGGATTAACCCTGAGAATTGCTGGGTGTGGCTCCCAAATAAGCAAACAAACATAAAGAGTTCCTTAAATAACTTTGACTGCATTATCTTTTGTAATTTTACTTTTTTTGTTATTTATTTACTATCCATATATTTTACAACAGAATCAAAATTATTGTTTTATGCTTGAAGTGCTGCTACACTGTGTCTACCATCAAAGTGCCAATATAGAAATATGTCTTTGTGTAGTGAAGTATTAATGGGAGAAATGCCAACTAAACTCATCTTAGATGCTTAGATGAAGCATTTATATTATTGTGTCATATCAATTCTACTTTATTTTGCATTTTCTATGGATCCAGCACATTACCTTACAACTTTATAATTGCTGGTCTGTTGATGAAACACGAAAAACAGTTTTTTTCTACACTCTTTTTCTGTACAAATAAAAATTTCATACGGATTTTTTAAACTCCATGTAAATTTCATTTTTGCCTCAAAAAATAATTTAATAGTTCTCAAGAGAATAAAGCACTCCATATTTTCCTGAGCATAAATTTTAAGATCCTAGGGTAAAAATTTAGTCCATAATTTCTCAACTTAAATTATAGAATTCAAGAATCTGTAGTATTATTTTAATCAAAGGAGAAAGTTGACACCACTTGAATTGATATAAAGTTAATACTGTTCTTAAATATCATTTCTGGTACTAATTTCTAGATATTTTATTTCATATGTAGAACTATGCATGCCACTTGGTGAAATAACATGAAATCTATGGATACATGATGCATGGAAATGTATATGCATGTACATATAAACAATACATTTTTAAATACGATATATTCTGAATTATGAATTATGAAGTACTCTAGTTCTAAGTCTTTGAATATCACAGTCTGACTTGTTGCTTTACAAAAAGAAAGAAGAGGCATGCTAACTCTATCTTCCTGAGTGGTGTTGAGGTATGAAAACCAGAGTGATTTTAATATCGTCAACTACGGATACATACAGATATGAGAAAAAGGAAATGTTGGATAAATGGCAGAGTAAGATTTAGAAAATTTTGTTGTGGGGCCACATCTCACTGGTGCTCAGGTCTTACTCATGGCTCTGTGCTTAGGAATTACTCCTGGCAGTTCTTGAGAGACAATTTGTGGTGTCTGAGATTGAATATCAGATGTGGGTCTGCATTGTCAGACCATGGCGAGAGCCTTTTTTTGTTTTGTTTTGCTTTGTTTTGGGCCAACCCTGCGATGTGCTCTTAAATCGCTCCTGGTTTGAGGGATCACATGGGATGCCGTGGATTGAACTGCGGTCTGTCCTAGATCAACCATATGCCAATAAATATACTACTGTTGCGCCACCACTTGAGCCCCGTGAGGGCCTTTTTGTCAGCTGAAGATTGTCCATTTCTGAGTGTGGACTCACATGGTAGAAAGAGAAAGTTATTTTATGGTCTTTTTTTGACTTATTTTATTCACACATCCTGAAATAACTAATAAAATCATCCGCCCCGCCCCACACATACACACACATACACACAACCCATTTTTGATAGTATTAGGAAAACACAATGATTGCTTCTATGTATGTAGATTTCTCCCCCCATCTTATTTTATCTCTACTTGTTTATCATCCCTTAAAAATGTATCTTACAACCTTAGTTCTTCACAGATTACTTTAAATTACTTTTTACTACTGCATCAAGCATTAAATGTAGGTTCATCACCATTTCTATATATATATATATGTTTTGGTTTTGGGGTCACACCCGGCAGTGCTCAGGGGTTACTCCTGACTCCATGCTCAGAAATTGCTCCTGGCAGGCACGGGGGACCATATGGGGCACCGGGATTCGAACTGATGACCTTTTGCATGAAAGGCAAATGCCTTACCTCCATGCTATCTCCCGGGCCCCACCATTTCTATATTTGACAAAATAATGTACAAAGGCTATTAAGAGACATGACCAAGGTCACCTAACTGTGGCTAGGAGCACAATTTTTCTCAAACATTTGTTCCACTACTGAACTTCAATATTCTCTATCTTAAAGGTAGAGCTATTTTACTAGGAAAAAAATTTTGATTTTAATTAAATTCTCCTACCTTCTGGATCATGATACCTGAAACTCAACCAAATTAGATTATTTTTTAAATTATAGAATGCTTCACAAATTTGCCATCCTTGCACAAAGTCATGCTGATCTTCTCTGTGTTGTTTCAATCTTAGTATATGTGCTGCAGAAGTGAACACCAACCAATTTAAATTTTTTAAAATAAAAAACACCCTGACATTTAGAGCTGGAATATAAAAAACATTAAAACTTTCCAAAAATTTAGCACATGAACTGAATAATTATTGTATGTATGCCCCCTTTTCTAATTTTTTCTATTGCTTTTGGAGTATTCCTTTCTATAATAAATAACATGGACTTAGAAAAATGGAGGTTCAAGCTTAATCCTTTACATTGCTGGGCTCTATGAGCATTGCTAGGAGTGTCACCTTTTATAAATCTGTTTGGGTGTAATGTCTAAGCACTGTTTAGTTCTAAGTAGTATAGTCCAAATAGTTTTAGAAATAGTCTGACAACTATCTCATGAGGCTTGAAAGATACTAGTGTCTGTGAGTGCTGTTAATACTGTTCAGACTATTAATAATAGAGTATTTAGAGACTACATACTATGTGTTTATCTTATATTCACTTTCAAGTTATATTACTTTACATAAAGTAAAAGCACATTGCAATGATATTTACCCCCCTTTTCCCATTCATTTCATTTTGTACTCTGATTACTTAAATTTTAAGTTCTATAAAAGTATTTGCAGCCAGATAGTACAATGTGTAGGGTATTTGCCTTGTACCTGGGAAAATAATATAACTTAAAAGTGAAAATAAGATATTTCTGAAGCCTATTTGGACTATACTTCTTAAAACTTCTCCCCAAAGTTCCAGAATCTGTCAAATTAGTTGGAGTTAGGAACGTCAGTCATACCCTGGAATGTGTGTTCCAGGAATATTGGTGGTGGGGGTGGGGGTTGTGCCAGAGTTATTTATGTGAATTATTAGGGAGGAAACAGCTCTAGGAAGGGAATCTATCACTTTCTATGCTCTCTCTCCCTACCTCTGTCATCAGAGAAGTGACTCTGTGGGGAGATCTAAGACTATGGGCCTAGCTCTTTGTAGGAAAAAGAAGTTAATCTTATACCTTGTCCAGGCTTTCAAGTCTATAGCCTTCCCTCCTAGCAAAGTATTTTAGGAGGCCATGAGCAGTAAAGCAAAAACAGGTCTTATTGGCAGTTCAATGGAAGGGGAGGGAAAGAATAAGAGAGATAGTAATGAGCTCAAGAGAGAACATGGGCTTCTCTAAAGGCAAAGAGTCCCAGTACACATCCAAGCATGAAAGCTTAAAAAGTACTTATCTCAAGAGCAGAGATATGTGTGATATGTGCTTAGGAACCATAAAACATACATCAATACATGAGTCTGGGGTGGGAGTCCATGTTCACAGTCTTTTCTGATGGCAGAGGAGATAGAGCCCAAGTATTCATTTCAGAATTAAAGTATGAAACTACACATCTCAAAAAAGTGAGACATAGGTAAAATGTGCTCAGACACCATGTGCATTGGCTGGCAAGAGATCTGTTTATAGTACTAACAGATGAACCTAAGGAGAACATGTGTATGTGTATATCTTCTTTGTTCCAAGTTGACTTCTATAGGATTTCTCCCAACTTGCCCCATTGGGGCTTGTTACATAGGTAAGCGTCTGTTGGTAGGGCGGTTGCCAAGGAAAATGTTTGAGGTCCATTAATCACTTTTGATCTTTCATTTCTGGCTTTTTATTTTCCTACTGGAACTTCTCTTATGGACCTTAATTAGATATCCACAAGGTATGCCCTAGTAGGCTTAGGGCTAGTGACAAGATAAAATTCTTCAAATTCCATCTTTTGATTTTATTATGTTCCAAGAACTTTTATTACTTCCCAAACACACTTTCCATAAGGATGGGGGCCCTTCCCTATGTACTTGCCTAATTTATTTTCCTCACAAAAAAGTATTTCAGAAGATGAAATAGTGAAGTAAAATAATTTTATTTTAAACATTTACTTAGGGCTGGAAAGTATAGTAATCAGGTAGGATTCTTGCCTTTCATGCAGCATAGCCAGGCTTGACAGGTATGACTTCCAACATCCCATGTGGCCCCTGAGTCCCATCAGGAAGTAATCCTGGAGTACAGAGCCAGGAGTGGTCCCTCAGTACATTGTGTATAGACCAAAAACAGATGAACAAAAACTCTTAAAGAAATGCACTATAAGGTGCCTACCTTGCATGCAACCAGTTGTATTTCATCCTTGTCATACCATATTTTTCCCTGGAATACTGCGAGGAGTGATTCATAGGATAGAGCCAGTAGTAGCCCCTGAGCACCACTAGGTATGACCAAGAAGCAAAAAGAAAGAAAAGAAGAATGAGAGAGACAGAGACAGAGAGAGATGTGTCAGGAAAAGCATTGTTTCACCAGAGGAAACAATGTGAGTGCCTAGCTTGGGTTGCAATCACCAAATTGTATAATAAGTCATAATGGAAAAAAGAAGAAATGCACAATGTTGGAGGGAGCATGAATGTCATTTGCCTTTACAAAGTTGGTTTTATAAAAAAAAAAAAAAGTTGGTTTTATAATAGGACTTCTTCAGAGTGTGTTGGCTGGGAGTTCTCTGCATACAGAAAAGTTAATTTGAGTGTTGTTCAGGATTTTGATGGTCCTATCAAGTTATAAGGACCTTTACCTTTTCCAGCAGTTTCTTCTTTTCTAAGGGAACACACCCTTCTCCCAGTAACAACTTAATTTATGCATCTGGTGTTTCATTTTCTCCAGCTTTAAAGTGCTCAGTATTTGCATCCCTAAAGAAGGCTTTGTTCCATATGCCCTTAAGCTACTCCAGGACTAGGCCTTTTCTTATTAGTTTTATTATTTCCTAACAATCTCATTACTTAATTACCCTTTTCCACCCACCCATCTATCTGCCCGCATCAGATATTCATTTGCATGTAATATTTTTTAGCTCCTGGAAAGGGGAGATTTAAAAGTTTATGTAAGTTGTGCTTGCCTAGAAGTTCAAAGGATTTAGAGTGGGTGGGTTCAACCAAATTTCTAAGACAATACCACTGGTGACTATTTATGGCATCTTAAAAGTCTTAAAAGTTTTTCTTGCTCCTGATGCAATCATACAGTGAAGGAAAAACTCTTTCCTTTATATCTCATCTTCTTGACATCAGCTATTTTCATTACTGCCAAACATGATAAAGAAGAAAGACTCAATATACCTGTGAACAAAGAGGGACTGGTAGGGACTTGTGAGGAGGGGTGACCATAAATGAAGGAACTGATTGGGATAGTGGTGGAGGAATCTGGCCACATTGGTGAATGAATTGTTGCAGCAATACTAAAACTATAAAACTATGATTTTAATACTACTGTAACATAGCAAATAAAATTAGCAAATAAAAAATAATTTTAAAGCAAGACTTTTGATGATTTTGTCTTACATTTCTAAGACATTGTTTTTGTATCTATTCTTTCCTTTTTTTGAAGTCTGTCATATATATATAAATAATATATATATATATATATATATATTACAGATGTGCAAGTCAGAAACTCACTGTTCTTATTCTCCTTAATAGGTGTTGCCCCAAATTTCCCAGACCGAATGTCTTATTGATATTATTCAATTAAATGTATTGCAGTTTTATCTAATAAAATTTCATTGTTACATTAATAATACAAATAATATGATTATCTAGAAAATAGTGATAAGAAATGTAAGTTACCATCTTAGATCTAAAACAAACTTTTGCAAAAGTAGTAAGTCAATGCATTTTAAAAGTATTTTTACAACCTTAAAATGGAATAAAATTACATTACAAATTAAAGATGACAGAATTTAAATATCTCTAATGCAAAGTCTGGATATCCATTCCCCACCAGCCACATAGAAAGAAGCATTCTCTCATCCTTCCTCTTCTCCACAAGGACTTGACTACTACACAAGCACACAGTATTAGAGCTGGTGGCAAAGAGCAGTTTTACATCTGTGTCAGCCTATCCCTAGAAAACCTAAGTAATTAAAGTCGATGAAATAACTTTACTACTGCCTATTCTGCTAAAATACTTTGACATGGTAGTGGAGATAATCAGACCATAACAGAATGGAAGAAAGTATAAGATACTTAATGGATAATAGTATGAGAAATAATCTCCAAGTCATATGAATACCAGGAGAAGAAAAGGAAAATAAGAAGAAAATTGCCCTGAGTGTGTGGGAGACTTTAGAACACTGCAAATTACACTTACCTTTAGCTGTTAAGGGAAAAATTCAAATAAATTGTGAATCAATTTAAAAATATAAATGTAGCTTAATAACAGCAGTATATAAAGCGATAATTGACTTGAATTGCTAAGTCATTTACCACAAAGATACTAGGGTGCAATATTTCAAAATTGTTCTTACCGAACATTCCTCCCACATACTTGAAAAAAATCTCTATACAGTCAAAGTAAATTTACATGCATAAAATGCTATTTCCTTAGAAGAATAAGAACAAAGAAAATTTTTCTATCTCCTTGAAATTTTAAAGAAAAAGAGATCTTAATTTTATTATTTTGATTAGCCGTTTCTTCTATTGCTATGGGATAAATAATGGAACAGAGACTTAAAATGACTGGCAAATATGTGTGTTTATTTGGTATCTAATCTTGTTTGCATTTATACATATTTGAACAAGATTCAACAGAGAGTGATTCATTAGGTACATATTTTCCATCATTTCTGTCTGTTAAATAAAGAAGCAAATAAACAAATAAAAGCTTAGTATAGTTAACAAAGGGAAAAGCAAATCCAATACTCTCAAACATTTTTTAAAATGTTCTTACTCACAAAAATGAGAAGTGAGTGAACGCTTACTTCAAGTGTTAAATTCTAAATTATAGGATATCAAGACTTTATTGAAGTCTTTCACATTTTGTAACTGGAAAATTAAAATCTTTTATATATATATATATATATATATATATAAAAGATTTTTAATTTTTTTTTTTACTAATTAGTGATAATATGGAAAGAATAGACATGGAAAGACAATTGGGATCCCATTCAGGAAAATTGAGTGTTTTCTCAAAAATTGCTCTTTAAGAAATAAATGTGCTGACAACTACCATGGTAGTGATGTGTTAGTGAGAGATAGAGAAATAGAATGTTTGTCCTGAAGACAGACAGGCAGGGGATAGGCAAGAAGAGAAATGAAGGACATTGATGGCAGGAAAGTTACACTGGTGAAGGGGAGTGCACATTCCATTACTGAAACCCAACTACTTACATCTTTGTAACCAAGGTAGTCAAATAAAAAATATTTAAACAAACAAAATTGCTTTTTGTTTATGGAAACTGCAGATGTCTGCAAATAAGAGTACTTTCTTATAGGAACCAGTTTGCAATTTATATGCCTGGCACTAACCCATAACCTGAGCATGATTCTTGTAGCACCTTCTTTGAGATTTCTATTCCACAATCTCTCTGATCTTTAGCACAAGTAACAGTGCAAGGAAGCACAACCAGAGTGTGATTGTCATAAGCACTGCAACCAGATGTACAATCTTTAGTTCGTAAAAACAAGCATTTTTTTTTGTTATGTGTGTGAGAGAAAATCAATAGATAAATGAGTTCTTAAATCACTTTTCTTTGCACCACTGGAAAGTTTTTACCAGACCATGGTTACCCATGAGTTCGTGCTGCAGTAGTATGATGAAAGAGGAGAATGGAGTAAATGATGGGTCATGTGGACTTTTCTTTGGGAAGGATTTATGAATATAAAATGTATCATGGAATATATCCAAAGTATATCAATGAGAGAACAACTGGTAATACTAGTTGAAGTGTTACATGTATATGAGGCCAAAGGAAGAAAAGTATGGGAATGTTTTCAATTCATAGTAAATCATCTAGTTCGTGGTAATACTAAAACACTAAAACATTAAGTATGCAGGTAAAATACAGACACTTTTTGAGAATATTTTGGGAATTCTGGATATATGCAGTAGATTAAAGTCAAGTATATAATTATATATTATATAGCGTGTGTACATGAGCCTGGAATCAGAACATATTCACTGTATTGGTAGTGAGAGTTTCAAGTATGATAACAAATGACATTTGAATGTTTGATGCATGCTTTGCATTGTTGTGAACATTGACACTAGAGGTCATATCTCCACAGCAAAATTACATGAGAAAGGTCCATCATTGTTAACATTTCCTGAGACTTGTAGTCCCAGGAAGATTAAACAACTTGCTAAAATGACCCTGATAGGAAGTTTTACTGCTAATAATCTAGACAAGATATTCTATTCCAGAAACTAAGTTCTTAATTATGATTCTACTTAAGATACAATGTGTAAATGAGAAATTAAAGGAATTAAAAAACAAAGGAATGACTCTTGAAAAAGATAATATAAAGAGAATTGAATGCAATGACTTTCTGTTTAATGACAGTCTTTACATTAAATGCTTATTCTGCTCAATTTGTGAAGACCTAGAACTTGATATTTTAATTGTTGTATTATATAATTGGAGATATGGTTAAATGCATTTTCACAGGAAGGATACAATTCAGTTACTCTCTTCCTTTATAATGTATATTGTGTGGTTCTTAAATTCTAAGAACATCAAGCAGTGAGAGCAACATTTATTAGGCTGAATTGCTAAAGGTATTTGACCAAATAGCATTATTTTAAAATTAAGCTTTAGCATATTAGAGATCCAAAGATAAACACTGAAACTTGCTGCCTTTGAAGAATAGGATATAGTTGTACAATGAAGAAAGTGAAAGCAGGCTAGCATAGCAGAAATTTTGGGTTTAATAATCAAATAATGAAGTCAATTTGGGGGAATGTTTGGAGAATGGCATACAGTAGAGATCTAAATGGCAAATTACACTGCTAATCTGTACAAATACATTAGAATAAAATATTATAATTGATATGTAGTAAATTACCTTCCTTAAAAACAGCATGTATCTCGCATAGTCATATCACCAGTGAAACACGGTAAATAAATTTAATCTTGAAGAATAAAAGTTAGTTTAGCATGATTTTTTCATTTCTTTCCTATCTGAAACTCTCACCTCCTCAAATTTATTGTTATTATTTCTTAATATTTATTTATGAAATATATGGTACATGAAATGAACAGTTCTGGACTTCAACTGATGGGCAAGTACATCTGATTTAATAGGTGCTACTGATTTGAATCTCCTGGAGGTTTCAATTTTCATACCTAACAGTTCTTTGATTATTTTAGTTCTATGCTTTTATCACCTGCCTACAGATCTTTAACAACAGTGCTTGCCACAGTTACATGAAAGAACCCTGGCATAAGGTGGGTGTTTTCTACAATTTAAAAATAAAGCACAAAATAATAGTGAGAAGTTTAAATCTCAGTTCCTGCTGGGAACAAAGAGTTAAGAATTGAGACCAGACAAGCTACTGACTATAGAACTAGCAGTCCAAAACACGCCATGGTTTTGTAACTGTAGTAGATTTTTAAATATTGTTATATATCCTAAAAGCATATATCCTAAAGTATTTCTTTTAAAGAACCAGCAAGAATTGCAAGGTAATGTTAGGGGATTATGTTAAATTTTGTTGTTGTTGTTGTTGTTTTTGGTAAGATACTTATTCTCTGCCAGAAAATTAGAATAGCTTAGAAATCCAATGATCTTCTGTTTGATTTTAAAAAAGAGAGCAAAAATTCTTTTGAAAAAATTTCTTCCTAAACACGTCTTAAAATATGAGACTTTGTGTAGTCAAATGTGTGTATGTGTAGACTTGCTTTTTAAAGCAGATATACATACATACATTACATGGGTTTTAATCATTATCAACTTTACCATGGAATGGTAAAAACTGTATTGCAAACATAATTTCTAATTTTTTTTTCGGGTCACACCTGGCAGCGCTCAGGGGTTACTCCTGGCTCTATGCTCAGAAATTGCCCCTGGCAGGCACAGGAGACCATATGGGATGCTGGGATTCCAACCACCAACTTTCTGCATGCAAGACAAATGCCTTACCTCCATGCTATCTCAGGGTCCCCTCCAATTTTTAAAAGGAATGCTTAGAATATCATTTATCAACTATCTTATAGATGGCAAACTATATGGAAATTGAGTTCTCAAGCACCAGGCAGTAAGGGCCAATTCAGTTGTCACTAAATATATGAAAAATAGTAAGCTCTTGCTCCCTTTTTTGATTGTACTTATAGTCTTATTGAGACCAGAATGCCACAGAGAAACATAGCCTTCTGTTTTTTTTTTCTAGTTCTTTAATACAGATATGAGAATGCAGCCTCTAAGTGATCACATTGTCTAACATCAAGAAAACAGGACTTATGATTGTTTGCTGTTAAGAGAAACCATTGGGAAATAAAAGTTGCCAAACAATCATCTGGGGTCTTGGGACCTATGAAATGTACTGAACAAAAGCTTGAACAAAATTCCCTGTGGAAAATAAAGATAACTTAAATTGCACCTTCCATTGGGAAAACTGAGAGTAAGTGAGGTGTCAGACTTACAGAATTCATGTTCCAGGCAGCTCACAATTACTTAGAAAATCCCACTCACAAATTTACACCTAGATTGCAACCTAGAATGTTTGATGTCAGCCAAGAGTTGTGATAAACATTTGACGAAGGAGTTTGTTTCCTTTAATCCTTATAATTATCCTATAAAGCAGAACCTATTTTAGTGCCTTTAACTTTCTCCTGACTGGCATTCCAGAGAGTTGGACTGCCAGGAACACCTTGGCATATTTGGAAGTATTCAGTATTAAGTTCACTGCTTCACACTTGCCCTGGGTGCTTTGTAAGTCATTGAGCTATTTTCTGTGTTTTCTCTCTTCAGGAATCCCAAAGAGCAGAGTGGTGCTGTGATTCGAATCAGAGATCTTATACTTGCTGAGCAAGAGACTATGCAATGAATTCTGAGACTATTTTATTCTTGAGTTCTAGTGCTGAAAATAAGAGAAACAAAGCATGTTACGAGATTATATTAGCATGGTTACAAATATGTGGTAATACCATTTTTGCTGAGTTGTCTAAGTGCCACAGATACAATTATATGGCAACCTAATTTATGAAACATTGGACAAAATTATTTTTAAAATGGAAATTTATTGTTGTTAAAATTAAAAAGTATTATCAACAAGTAGAAAACCCACAATGAAAACTTTGGAGACTGTAGCACCAACATTTCAACAAGGAAGAACTAAAAAACACTGAATATATACTCATCTCTGTTTTTTAATTTAGAAGTGCCTTCTATATTTACCCCCGTGGAAATTCATATATATTTTTTCTTTAGTTTAGTATTAGTTCTTTCCTTCCACTGATTTCAGATTTTGTTCTTTAGTTCCTTTATATAAGAATAAGTTGGCTCATTTGAGTCTTTATTGTTTCCTGATGTAAGTCTATAAATTTCTTTTTGTCACTCTTTTGCTACATCCCATATGTTCTGAAAGTTTGTGCTTTGATTCTTGCCTGTTTCTAACTAATCTTCTCTTCTCTCTTATTTCATTATTGATATGTGTACCATTATTTTAGTTTATAGAAACTTGAGTTTCCTCTAATTTTCTTTTGTATTAATTTCTTCATTTGTAGAATTTTTTATCTAAACTTTTTGACAATTCTTGACTTTATGATGCTCATTTTATGTTCCAATATTTGTTCTACCGAAGTATGTTTTGTGTTTTTTGAACAAGATTCATTGCTTGACTCTTTCGGCGTGGAGAGTTCAATAAAGTTATTTACCAATTAGCCCCACTCTTTTCACTCTTCATTTCCTTCTTGTTCCTATTGATTTTCTGTCAGAATTCACACAATAGCTATGGCAGAGTGTTAAAGCCTTTTTTTTCATATATCTCTTAAAATTGTTAATACTGGCTTTATATATTTTAGATACCCTTTAATTTGATGCATGCATATTGTTAGTTTTCTAGTATTACCTAGAAAATTTTAATATAAGAACATAAATAGGGGGCGGGGCGGTGGTGCTGGAGGTAAGGTGCCTGCCTTGCCTTATGCTAACCTGCAGTTTGATCCCCCGGTTCCCCATATGGTCCCCCATGCCTGCCAGGAGCAACTTCTGAGCGAATAGCCAGGAGTAACCACTGAGCATCACCGGGTGTGGCCCCCCCCCAAAAAAGAAAAATAACATAAATGATAGAAATGATATATTTTCAAGTCTTATGAAGTTGCTTATATAACATTGCCTTTAAATGTATCTCCTATTTTTAAATAAAAACTGTTTCTTGTGTTTTGTTTTTGATTGTTTATTAATTGCTTTATCTATTCACTGTGGTTATGAAATTGTTTATTGTTGGGTTTCAGTCATAGATTGTACCCTATCCTTGACCAGTGCACCCTTCTCAACACTGTTGTCTCCCATTTCCTTCTCACCACCACTCCCATCTCTGGGCAAGTAGTTTCTCTTCTCTGTCTCTGTTCCTCTGTCTCTGTTCCTCTGTCTCTGTTCCTCTGTCTCTCTCTCTCACTCTCTTTCTTTTCTTTTTGACATTGTGGTTTGCACTATTGTTAACGGTGGGTTGCCTTGCATATCTCTTTTTCCTCAGCACCTATTGATTTTTAGCCACAATTTGCAGTGATCAGGAAATATTCCTGACTCTACACTACATCTGGTGAAGTCTGGGTACTATATAGTGCCAAGAATTGAACATGGGTTCCATATATTATCCGTCTGCCCCCAGAACTAAGAATTTAAAACATACATTCTAAGAATTTTATAAATCCATAGAAAATGGAGATAAGAAAAAACATAATGAATATAATGAGCAGAGATAAATATTTTAAATAATAAATATAGGATACAATATGTTACAAGAGAATGAAGGAGTCCTATCTTAGAGTAAAATTGGATATTTGTGAAATAAAATATAAGTATAGCGGTCAAAGCCATAGTACAGAAACTAGGGTATTTGCCTTACACTTAATCTACTTGGGTTCAATCCTGGCACCCTTTATGAAGTAGAATTCATTAAACTTGTATTCATATTACTATCAACCACTTAAATAATTCAGATCTTTTTGTATTGGTTGTGAATCCTCCTTCCTTGACTAGTTATTTGGATATAATTGTATTATTTTTCTTTCCTTCTTTACTGGATTAACATAATGTAGAAACTTTGCTCCAAACTGCCTACTTTTAGAGTCATTTAAAGAGCATGGTAAGATAAGCACAATCAAAATGGTATGTAAATCAAAATCCTTATATTTTTATTGTGCTTCTCCTTTGCCTAACATGATAAAACAATTTTCCATAACTAACTGAAGCAGCTTCACAGTTGATAGAATCATTACAAATGGATCAAGCTGTTGGCTATGTTACTATTTCCAAAGGATTTTTGCCTGTTTTGATTGTTTTAAAATTAAGATTCATCATCATACTGTAATAAGTATGATTTTTCTTATAATTTCCCATTTTACTTAAAATTTAATCTTTGAAATTTCCTATCAAGTCATAATATTTGAACCCCATGTTATGACCCATTGTTTCCATTAAACACAACTGCACATTCAGATTATAATGCAATTTATGTAAACAGGATGGATTTTCCCTAAAATTAATCAATTGTTGGAGTAAGGAGCATAATGTGATATTATAATATCACCTTTTGGTCCTAAACAAATATTTTGTGATTGGATTGTGCCTATGCTTCTCTTAAACCTCATGTAATTTCTAGTTTCACTGTAAGAGCCATAATAATTCTAAAAATATCTTACATTCCTTGGATTTTGTTGTTCTACACAATTGCATAGCCTTGTATCCTTGCAGATCCTGCTACTTCATCAGATCTTTCATGTTGTGCTTAATAACTATTTCTTCAAAGTGGAACTAGAATCTGAGAATCTCTTTATATTTGCTTAGTTTTTTTTTTAATTATTCATACATTTTTCCTTGTGGGTTCAAAAATAAGATTTTTGATATTTTCAACTGACTCCATTTCTGATATTAGAGCAAATTTCACACCAAGATTTCAAATTATTCTATGATTATGATAATGATTACTTTTTTGTTTTTTTTCCGGATCACTCCAAGAATTAAGTCTTGGTTCTGAACTCAGATATTACTGTTGGCTATGCTCAGGGTACCGTATGAGATGCCAGGTATCGAACCCAGGTCAGCTGTGTGCAAGATAAATGCCAGACCCTTATATTATCTCTCTGGTCTTAAGGTTGCATTCTTTTTTTAATTTTATTTTTCTTAAAAACCATAGATGAGTAAGACTATTTTCTGTCTGTCTGTCTGTCTCTTCTTATGACTTACTTCTCTCAACATAATAGTTTCCATGTCCATCCATGTACAGGAAAATTTTATGACTTCATTTCTCCTGATGGCTGCATAATACTCCATTGGTATATGTATCACAGTTTCTTTATCCATTTATGTATTGAAGGGCAACTGGGTTGTTTCCAGATTCTGGCTATTGTCAATAGTGATGCAATGAATATAGGTGTAAGGAAGGGATTTTTGTATAATTTTGTTTGTTCCTAGGGTATATTCCTAGGACTGGTATAGCTGGATCATATGGGAGCTCAATTTCATGTTTTTTGAGGAATCTCCATACTGTTTTCCATAAGGGCTGGACTAAATGGCATTCCCAACAGCAGTAATGAGAGTTCCTTTGTCTCCACATCCCCGCCAGCACTGATTGTACTTGTTCTTTTTGATGTATGCCTATCTTTGTGGTGTGAGATGGTATCTCATTGTTATTTTGATTTGCATTTCCCTGATGATGTGGAACATTTTTTCTTGTGCCTTTTGGACATTTGTATTTCTTCTTTGAGGAACTGTCTATGCATTTCTTTTCCCCACTTTTTGATGGGTTAAGATTTCTTTTCTTGTTAAGTTCTGTCAGTATGTTGTTTGTATACATTCCCTAATAGCCCTTTATCTGATGGGTATTGGGTGAATAGTTTCTCCCATTCTGTGGGTGGCTTTTTGTATCCTTTGAGGTGCATAAACTTCTCAGCTTAATATAGTCCCTATGTTTATCTCTGCTTCTACTCATTTGGAGAGTTATTTTTTTTCTCCTTGAAGATGCTTCTAGTCTCAATATCATGGACTGTTTTACCTACATGTTACTCTATATAGCTTATGGTTTCAGGTCTGATATCTAGGTCTTTAATCCATTTGCATTTGACCTTTGTGCATGATGTAAGATTGCATTCCTTAAGGTAAACTAAATATCATTTTATACAACCCCTGTTCCTTTACATATCCTAATCTAAACCTCAGTATCTAAGATTGACTTTATTTTTCAATATCTAGAAATGAATTTATTGATGTGTCTAGATGAACACAGAGACTGCCTTATCACCTAGGTTGCAATGCTTCAATATTGAAGGATGTAAGGGTCCAAAATCAATCTAGCTATTGGCTCTGATCAAAAGAGGGAGATGTAATCAAATAATTAAACATTTATTTGCAATTTAAATCTTTATCCTTCCTCACTGTATTCCACACCCCCACTGTGCATTGATTGACTCTCCTCAGTGCCAAACTTGCAAAGACTCACTGTGGTTAAGAAAGCTAAAACACACTGGGCAATTTGAAAGATCTGACATCCTCTCTCTGTGAGAGAACACCATAGTCTATAATCTTTTGGCTTTCACTGGGCTAAGGGAGTATCTTATGAAAATAACTTTGCACAGATAAGGATCACAGACATCTAGATGTATAATACTGTTAAATGAAGACAATGTAATAGAATCTTCCTGTGTTCTCTCCTTGATTGCCAAAACAAAACACACACCTCTATGATTTTCTTCACCATTTTCTGTATGTGTCATATGTATATTCATGGCATGTTTCTCAAATGTGCATGCTCACTGTTTCCCCTCATACATATGTATGAGTGCTGAAAACTATGAAATATGTGTAAATTGTAATGTCAACCTAATTCTAATGAGAACTAAACCAAGGCCCCCCCACACACCGTGGCTTATTTTTGCAGCTTATTCTAAAGCCTGTTCTAGGCAACATCTTTCTCAATTGGTTTTTTTTTTTTTTTTTTTGGCAAGTAAAGCATCTTTCTATTCAGATGTTCTGTACTTTTTAGATGACAAGTTCTATTTTGAATGTTTTCTTTTCTCCCTTCAAATCCCAAACTAAACAGTTCTGCCTCATTTCTTAATTTGTCATTATGAAGATTTTGTGATTTATTTTGAAATGCACATCTTTGCTTAAGGCATATTTTAGCTCCATGATAAACAAAAGCACATAATTATTTGAGATGGTTTGTCAGAGCAAATAAGGATATTATTAAACAAATTTCAGGAAAGCCTCATAAGAAACAACACTTTATTGTGTATGTGTGTGGGACACACCTAGTAGCATTTAGAGATTATTTCTGACTCTGTACTCAGAGATCATTGTTAGCAGTGCTTGGGGGCACAACATGTAGCATTGGGGTCAGCCATATGCAAAGCTAGAGCCATAACATCTCTACTATCTCTCTATTTCAAAGAAGCACACTTTAAACATTGAGAATGACTCATCATTTTTAAAGCATTGAAAATGTTTTAAAGCAACACTTTATAGAGATATATAAAAATAAGTCAGAACGGTAGAGGAGAGAATGTCATATTAAAATGAAAAAAAATTCTATCCATAGTAAGCCAAACTGTCTCAGACCAAAATTTCATGTCTTTCAATGCAACATTCTTTTGTTCTTTAAAACTAATTTTGATACTCCTTGCTACTAATATGATTTTCTATAGCTTTTTAATATATATGTATAATTCAGTATGATATCTTTTTATGCTGCTTAGAATTGATGTACCACGTCTAATATAAATTTCACTTAATTGTGAATAGTTCTTTAGACCCTGTAGATCCTACAACAGTTACTAAGAAGGTAGAAATCCTAAAGAATAGATTAGAATACTTGAAGAAAAAGTGATGATCTTATTTTGAACAGTATTTATTATTCCATATTTTCCCTCTGATATCTAAAATAAATTAATAAAAACATCAAAGGCATGGCTTCCAAGAATACCAAGGAAACAGTATGCTTCGGGGGAGGAAGGGAAGGATTTAGTAGTATGAAAAATCTTTCAATTTTTCTTGAAGAATTTTGCACTTTACCATCAACGAAACATTAGTTTTGAAAATGTTGTGCTGAGATGATGACACAAATTATTCTAGAAGGGTTATAACTATAGTAGCTTAAAACTTTATATAGGCACGTTTATCCTTTATTCTCACAATATATTACAAATTAAAATAAAATGATACCTTCAAACCTTATATGGTCAGAAATATTTCTAAGTTATATTTTTATTCTCTTTTGGAAACAAATTAACATCTATAATTGCTATTTTTGAACAATTTTGACATATTTTTTAGAAGTTAAAGTCTCTAAATAAATATTTTCTCTTTATACTAACTTAAAAATTAATTAATCTTAAACCATATGACTTTTTTTAAATTATCAGACCAATTTTTAAAGTAGCCCTACAAAGTAGTTTTATTTATAAGAATTTATAAATAGACATAGACTTACTCTTAATTTTGTAATAGAGTTGAGCTATAATTTTGATGTGCCTGCTTTATTTGAGGGATTATTTTGACAAGTTAATTAAAATTTAACTTTGTCAACTTTCATAATTTACAACTATTAAATAAAGGAAAACAGAATATATTACCCTTCAATATTCTTTCTTGGACATATTGATTCAGTTGATTATTTATTAAAAATAGTAGACATAACTTGAAAGTTTTTTTTGGTAAAAGCGATTTACAAATACAACGAGAAATCTCCAATGGTGACTATACTTCTTTCTCTGAAGTAGAAAGAAGAGGATATCTATATTTATAAAATGTATCAATCTGTCAGACTATGTGTAGGTATCTCTATAGGGGACAAATCAGAAGGCTCACTAAAGTGTCATAATTTTAGCACAGATGGCTAATTTCATTCATCCCAAGAAATATTTAACCAGAAAGCCTGCTGTGGAAGATTCTACCCCTGTGTGGATCACTGGAATTATTTCTGAGATTCGTGTTATGGTACTGACATTATATTCCCTTCATATTATTTTGCCTTAAAATTAAATCTCCATTCTGCTGATATTCACAGGCAAAATATAGCCTTGATTAAAACCCCTTTACCTGGATAATTTTCAGCACCAAATCAAAACCAATATTTTTTCTCTCTCTTCAAAGTGCCCTGCAGCCTCTGCTTCTAAATTGCAAGGGCTTGCAAGGGTGTGGCCACAATGCAGATTATGGGCTATTGACTTTTCCCAGAAAAAGAGAACTATACTTCAGTGGATCTAGCTCTTTCTTTCACTCCCCCTCTACAATAATAGAGTCCATCCCAGTGAAGATAAGAATTCTTAGATCTGGGGCCGGGCGGTGGCACTGAAGGTAAGGTGCCTGCGCTAACCTAGGGCGGACCTCGGTTCGATCCCCCGGTTCCCCATATGGCACCCCCGTGCCTGCCAGGAGCGACTTCTGAGCGAATAGCCAGGAGTAACCCCTGAGCGTCACTGGGTGTGGCCCAAAAACCAAAAAAAAAAAAAAAAAAGAATTCTTAGATCTTTTTTACTTCTCACTAATCTGTATTTTCCATCTGAAGCTAGTTTTCAAGGAACTGCCTTGAGTTGTAACCTTCTTCTTTGTAACTCGGAACTCATACTGCTTACATCCACAGCTTGTTGTATTGTTTTATTGTTAAGTTCTACTTTGTAATTGTAAATACTCTTCTCAATACCTATGACTGACTTTTACCCCTTAAATACTCCTAGCTTGGAGATTAAATTTGGAACACGCTTGCCAGAAAGTGTTTCCCCATACATTCATTGTGTGGTCTCATTTTTTTCATATTTCAGTGTATGCTGGTGTGTGCATTCACAATCCCCTGAAGCGGATTCATCAAAATCCTCTAGTGCTATCAAAATGAAGTTAGCCTACAATTAGTATTTAATCTATTAATCAATTAAAATCTTCAGAATGTATCAGTTAAGATAAGGAATCAAATTCTTTAAACTACATGGTTTCTATAGACATTTTAATCTACCATAATTGGCTTCCCTGTCCCTGGAATTGTGTCCTTTCATTTAGAGAGTACATCTATGGGTGATTTATCCATTTGTGGGTTGGTATTGTTTTTTTTGGTTATTTACCATGTATTCAAAAGCATACATACTTTTAAGCATGCTTTTTTTTTGCCATGTTATTCTAATATTTGATGTAGGTATGACTTAGTTAAGAATGCAGAAGGATGCAGGTCATACAGATAGTATAGAAGGTAAAGTGCTTGCCTTGCATGTATAGTCCCTGAAGCACAGCCAAAAGAAAAGAATCAGTTAAATCCTCTGAACACGTCCCGGTGTGGTCCAAAAAACCCATTATCCCCTATTCCAAATAGCATTTATAAGGATAGAGACAAAATTATTTCTTACTCCTATGTAACAAAATTATATAGTAGACTTCTTTTTATGTGATGCATATAAGTGCTAATCTGATTAGCTCTATAAGACTATATCTCATTGCAGGCAGGGGCCAATTTAAAAAGATACCTAAGAGTTTTGAATGTGAAAAAATTAAGCTACTAACATTTTAGTTTTTATTTATTTATTTATTTATTTATTTATTTATTTATTTATTTATTTATTGGTTTTTGGGCCACACCCGGTGGCGCTCAGGGGTTACTCCTGGCTATTCGCTCAGAAGTCGCTCCTGGCAGGCACGGGGGACCATATGGGGAACCAGGGGATCCAACCGAGGTCCGTCCTAGGTTAGCGCAGGCAAGGCAGGCACCTTACCTTCAGCGCCACCACCTGGCCTCTAACATTTATTTTTATAACTATAGAATTTCATTTGTAAAACACTCATCCTTTTTAAAATAACTATGCAAAGAAATACATATCAATAGAATGAATTTCAGCATTGTTTTATGCATGTAACAATAACTCATGTTAGATATAAAACTGCAAATTTATTATTCTTTTTCAAGTACCGTATTTGCTAGTGTATAAGACAACTCTTGAAACGAAAAAAGTCAACCGAAAGTCGGGAGTCATCTCCCGAGTATATCCCGAAAAACGTCTCGATATGCAGCTAAATGAAAATCATCTGGATATTGCCACCAAACGAATTTTCCAACTCGATCCTGCACCAATTACTGCAAGACTGCTCGGACCGCCTCTCTAACTCGGCCAATCCAAGTAGGCTTTTGGTGCATGCAAATTAGACAATGTTCTGTATCCGAATCTACACTGTCAAAAGCCTGCTCAAATGGGCCAGAGTCAGAGAAGAAGTCCATTACAGTATACCATTTGAACCGTTGCTTGTTGTGATTGGCTCACTGTGGTACATACAGTTGCAGCACAGGAGCGTTCCGTCTGATACAGTGAATATAGGCCTACACCTATGTTTTAACCGTAAAATTAGGGGGAGTCTTATATGACCAGTCGTCTTATACGCTGGCAAATACGGTAAATAGCATGAATTTATTCATTTTTGAGCTTGGAAAAGTTTTACATACCTAAAGGTTTTTAAACATGTCTGTAATTTTTTCAGGGACAATTTATGAACCACAAATATAAGAAATTACTTTTTGCTTCTTTTTGTTGTGATACTTCTTTACATCATTTTCTAAAATAGAAAATCAGATCTTCAAGTGAGTTTTATTTGACTAAAGGTGTTTATTGTTAATAAGAACTTTATGTTGAATATACTCATCTCAATTTGCTACTGGGTCTAAAGGTTATTTTGGATTTTGTGGGTCAAACTTAATTTTCTTCATCCTAATAGCTTATTACGTGTGTTTAGCATTTAATAAAATTATTGTGAGAAGGAAAATAATTGCTTGAAATTTCCTTATGCTAATTCATCCAGCAGCATATTTTGTGTATTTTGTACCTGGTTTGGAAATAACATATAAAGAATTTACAAATTTCTATTATCCATTTAATGCTATTAGTGCTTCTCAAAATAAATACTTAGATTTATATTTAGAGATAAGATTTTTTCATTATGTTAGTTATCAGAAGATGAGACTTGCAGCATTTCAGGACAGTAGATTTTCAACATATTACACAATATATTAGAAACAGATCTTGAAAATGGTAGGCTATAACATTTATTTTCAAATGATTATAACAAAGACAATGGACAATTGCATTACAAGAAATAAATGAGAATACATTTGGTAAGTTCTTTTTTTGGGTAAATTTGGTAAATATCTATTGAACATATATTATTATTAAGTTCTTTCATATTTTAGAAATAAACTCCCATTTCTGAGGATAAATTTTAGGTATAAATTTTAAGGATAAATTTGAGACATGATAGTTTCATGAATATTTTTTATAGAAATTTGATTTTTCTCTGGAATGCTGATATCAATTAGTAATGCCAATTATTTTTGTATCAGTTTTATTTTGGTCAGAAAAATTCCTTAATTAAAATCTATCTCAGTAGTTAAATTACTTTTAATTATTTAAATATAACAGAAAATTAAAATACATCTTACCTTTAGTTTCATGTTTGGGCCACATCCAGTGATTCTCATATTTGGACAGTGGAGAAGTGGGCATCACTCTTAAAGGGGTTATAGGGGCTTGTGATTCTGGAGGTCAAATTCAGATGTGCTGAATGCCAAGTATACACTATGTGAAGCTATTACCTCAGCCCAACCCATACTTTTGAACAATTAATTTTTTAATTATGAAGGAGTTCATAAAAGGCACCCCCATAAATACCCATTTGTCCTATTATTTGGACTTAAAATAATATGATGGTCCAGATAGATAATACAGTGTACAGTATGGCTTTCACCTGAATTGTGAACAGTCTGCCAAGGTTTGATCCCCAGAATCACCTATGGTCCTCAGAGCACCTTGGAGGTGTAGAGTCAGGAGTCTAACCCCAGCATTGCCAGGTGTGACCCCCAAACCAAAGATCAAATACAAAGTCACTAACCCTCCATGATATACTGAAAGTAGGAGAAATAAATGTCATCTTTCCAATCCCCTATCCATAAGCTAGGCTTGTCTCTATATCAGAAAATATAGCTATACTAATCACCAGTTACAGAAGATTTAGTCCTCAGACAAGGCATAAATAAAAGTTTTCTTTTTTAAAAAAAATAACTTGCTATCTTATGGGTAAATTCCTTTGCCTTATCAATTCTTCTCAAATTTTTGTTTTTTCCAAAGTATAACATCTATATGCTTTTATTTGATTTTAGAATTTGTAATTATTATGGAGTTTCCCAAACATCTATGTTTAAGTTTAATTTTTCCTTATAGGAAGTAACTGCTTAGATCCTATGAGGGCAGAATAGAAAACTCTTATCTCCTATAAATAAATATTTAGTTTAGACATGTTCACCTGATTAAATGAATCTCTAATCAAATATTATTTAAATAATTACAAAGTAAAAATTAAAAAAAATTCTCCTTTTGTGAGAAAATAATATTTTAGGAATGAAATCATTCCACAGAAGATCCATTTTCACCAAACTTTGATTCTGCCAATATGAGTTAGAGGGTTGACAGGTTTATCAAAATTATTTCACCATATCTTTCCATTCATAGGGGTCGTAATTTTTGGCAGGCTTGAGGATCATATGAGATACTGACATGTGAAATCCATGTGCAAAGTAAGTGTCCTACTCCCTGCACTATCTCTTTAGCCCCGACTCTTCGGGAAGCCTAAAATCCATGTTTTAGCCTATGGTACTGGTCAATAATATTGAGCATCCAGTGTGTTTAATCTGCTGTGTTGATCTGAACAACAATATGTTAGAAAAACAATTCCCTTAGTTAAATAAGGGTTATGGTTTCTCAAATTTTCAATGTAGTAATATTTTTATCTATATATTAGGGAACTTGAAAACATATTCAGAACCTTATGTGAGGTCCTACTAATAACATTTTAAAATTATTCTCAAGGAAGATGAATGTAAGTTTTAGCAAAAATACCCTTCAATCTGTCACACTAATGTCTCGATAGGAAGTAAGAGTGAGATTAAATTAGGCAATGAGGCAGAGAATGAACCTGTCTTTATTTACAATTAAAACACATCATTAATCATGTTATCCATTTTTATTTAAGTGTTGTATAAATATTGTCTTGACTAAATTGATAGCATCTCAAATTTGACCTATAAGGCAAATATTTCACTCAAAACATTCTTATTTGGGCCTGTGTTAGGGAAACAATATCTTTTTCTGAATGTGTAGAGAGTGAATATGTTGGAAAGGAGGAAAGGAAACACTGATCTGAGAGAGATCAACTGAAAATTAGCAGGGTATTATACAATCACTACTAAGGGCAATGGAAATAGGTTTTGACTTTTATAGAAATTCTAAAATTATGGATAGTTTTCTAGAATCGTTATTCTCATAGCTGTGTATATATAGATATATTTGTTTTTGTTTTCTAGTTTGGGCCACAATCATTAGAGCTCAGGATCTACTTCTAGCATGCTTCTCATTGCTAAAGAATACTCCTGGTTTTCAATTGATCACGGGGTGTTGAGGACTGAACCTGGGTCTCCCACATATATGACCTCTGAACTATGCCCTTGTATCCAACCCTTTGTTTCTTTATAAAGGCAGAAAATTTCTTCATGATTAATTTAGAAAGCTTCTTTAAATGCCACTTAATAAAAGGAAAAAAATTCTTGAGAACATTACTGTTTAGAGTGTCAGTAGAAGGTGTACTTAATCCTGAATACAACAGCAATTATTCTTTCACTATATTCCTGGAAAATGTCCTGCTGAACAAAGTTATAGATCTGAGCTAACAATTTAGTGAAAGCTGTCAGTTACACTAACATTTTGGGGCATTCCTTTTGTAAGTTACAGATATCAAGACTCAATGTGCAATTACTATAACATTTTCCCAGATGGTGCAGTTTAATTTTTTTTCTTTTTTTGAAGAGAGAAGAGCATATAATAATACTTGCTAGGCTCACTGCATCTGAATAGAACAACCATTTGGTTTCATGGCCCATATTCTAAAAGGATGTAAATGTAAGGGGAAGAAATCTTCCAAACTGTCTAATGATAATGGTGAAAGTAAAGTTCGAAAAGAGAAAGCAGCATAGTAAAATAAAATTTAAAAAAATTTTGAAAAAAAGTATGAAAACTTCAGAAACAAGGCTGAACATTAAAGCCGTCAGGTGTACTTGGATATTTTAATAATTTAGAATTTGAAATGATAGCTCAAAATATATAATGTTTAAATTACCCACGTTCTTTTGAAACTTTCTAATATCTTGGCTGCTTACTCTGTGATGTTTGCAGCTGTTATGCTCAGCTAAGTTTGTAAATGACAAAACAGCCATCTTTTGAAAGTGGAGAAGCATCTATCAGAGACTCAATTTCTGATAGTTATCACTGACCCTCAGAGGCAGGTTATATATTTCATGAATATAATCTCTTGCTACTCCTGTCATTTATCCCTGTGATTTTTAGGAATTCTTCCCTTATTATAATAAACTCTATCTCTGACTGATTCAAAACTCACTTGTAAAGAGATTATAACATTATCCAAAGCCTTTTCAAGTACTAAGAATATCATAAAATAGAACTGTAGAAGAATAAGGAAATCATTTATCATCCTCCTATCCAATAGCAACATATAAAGGTATGTTTTGAAATTGGGCAGCATAGATATGTTAAGCAATATAAAAATAAAAAAAACAATTTTTACTATATAAAATAGGCAAAACAGATAATTGTTGGTAAACAAGTATTCTATTTAAATTGCACCCTTTCCAAATTTGATTGTAGAATATTATTATTGTTAACATGGCTGAAGTATAAGTCTTTTTAAAAAACTTATAATGTGAAAAACAGATCTTTATTTCTTAATAAAGCAAAATATTTGATTAGAGTATATAGATAAAATGAAATATTCATGATTTTATTTTATTTTTGAATTTATTAATAATCTTTATATATATTTATATATGTATGGCTTTGAGCAAAGACAAGAAATACTCTAACTCATCCCTGATCATACAATTTTCATAAGTATTAGTTATTCTATTATTTTTCCAGCAGCAAAAAACCAATCTTTTCAATAATACATTTCTTTCTGTACAGATTAAAACTCTATCCTTGTGAGCTTAAGGGTGTACAGAGAAAAGAGGTCACTTTTCACCTAGCAGTGTACCTTTATATTACAGGAATATGTTTCATTTCTCCCTTAAATCTAAGAATATATATTCATACATATATATCTATATAATTTACCCTGTTCATCTTAATAGTTTAACATATAAACCTTAGTTTTTTTATTCCATCCTATTACAAAGTGAATAAAAATTTTATGGTTGCACTGAAAGACCATGCAATTTAATTTTGCTTGTTTCCCAATAATGCTCAAAATAAAAAAAACAAAAATGTTATATATATAAAAATATTTCACTACCAAATTCATTAGTCCTATCAAATGTAAACCTTTGATAATTTAAAGGACCAATACATGATCTTAATAAATTGAAGTTAATTATCAATATTTTAATAAAATAAATTAATCTTGTACTGATATGTAATTGGTCTTGCAGATTTTCCATAAGTTCTACATAGACTGAACAATCTCTTTGTTACACCATTCCTGACATGCCATCATGTGTCATCTCATGTTAATAACAGTACATTGACTAGCATTGTTGGATACTTTCACACACATTGGGGTCAGTTAGGAAATAAAACATAACTCATTTTGGTATTATTGGTATTATATCCACAAAAGGCATAACAGGCAGCATGAATCCATTTTATAGTTTTTGTTTTTGTTTCGATTTTTGTCCTCAAGTCTATATAAAGACCCTGCCCCATTTAGTGTGTGATCTTTGTATTATGAAATGAATCACCGTTGTCAAAGGTACAGAAAACCTCCACTTTAGGTCATCCTCTTAATTTGCACTATTTACACAAGTTGGTTTTAGGACTCTTCCAATTGTGTTCCAGTCATCCACCACATTCGTGGGGTGCATTAGGCACAAATGATTACTAAAGAACTTCTTTGAGAAGAAGCAGATGCTCACAGACCATGGAAAGAGTTAAGGAAACAGACAAACAAACAAACAAACGAACAATGCTTAGGCATTCACTTTGAACTCTGCTTTCTGAAACCATGTTCATACTTTTCTCAGCACATTTAACATAACAAACCTCTTATCTAAGGGCTATGTTACCACATGCCTTACAATTGACTAACCATTTAGTTACAATATGCATACATCAAAGTGTGTTTCCAAACAGACATGATGCTTTAGTATGTTTCTTAAATTAATTCCACAATAAGTTACCAACTACAGTAAAGACACAGAACACACTGGCAATTCCAAATCAAGCTGTGATTTACAAATCATTATTTAAATAATAATAATAATAACAATAGTAACAATATTAAATGAAAGTGAAAAACCTCACTTCTAGACTTAAGTCAGAGATCCAAGTCAACCTGATAGGAATTTTAAGATAGGCAATTAATGAACTGTTATACTTTTCTAGAAATGAGAAATACTGTTCCTTTCCCTACAATGACTGAATTGAACCTATTTTTTCCCCCAAAGCATGCAGGGACTACTTTCATTTGCTTGATTATGGCAAGAAGGAATAAAAGTAATGATTTTTGGTGTAATACAAGCAATTTTTAGAATCAAGCATACAATTTTATAAAACATTGCAGATTAAAATAATGTTATAGGTGTCAAGCCATTGCATTACAGTTTAATAGTTGTCACAATTAGATTTTGCAAAATTTAAAACTCTAAGTTTTGAAGTGAAGCGATAAAACTAAATTCTTAAATGATGACTTTTACCTTCATACAGCACAGAATAGCTACTTTTACTTGGGTTGAAAAGTTATATACAATTAACATTGATTGAGTCTTGGTAAAAGTCCAATAACACATAAAAACAAATATCTCAACTTTCAGAAAGAGTAATGAACATGTTTGAGGTCAGGAATATTCAGAATAATGGCAACACTAGTCTTCTCTGTGGCCAAGCAAATAGTGTGTTCCTTAGCCTAATTCAAAATTAAAGCACCAAGGTACAATTTAGGTCTATAAAAGGGGATTTGCTATTTAATATCCATAATTATGAATAATTATGACTAACAATTTAGATGCAGGGACACAGCTAATGCCTGTAGTTTGACTGGTGCTATTTAGCTAATGCTCAACTCGAGTTGCCTTTTTAAAATCAGAGTTTTGTTTCCATTGAATCCAAGAACTCTTCATCAAATAGGGAAATACATATACCAAAGAGATTAAGTAAAGGTTAAAAATAAATAATCTTACAACAACATTTGAAATCCTTTAATGATTTAAAGAAAGGAAGACATGTAACACTGAATGCTAAACAGGTCTTTGAATGTCTCTTGGAATTTAGATATATATATCTGTAGTATATGTATATTTATATTTATATATATATTTTACAATTTGCAAGTAGGCCAGAGCTGTCTAAAATATCTCTTCATAGTAGGTTATAGGGATCTATCAGGAGATAGAATAAAATAAGATCTGGGAATATCCTCAGTTTATGAAAGTGTTTTCTGCTTCGACAATCAGCAGGGATCATAAATTTGAAGCAAATCGTGGCTTTTCTGCATCTGGGTCTGTACTTAAGACTGAGGAAGATTCTCTTTGAAGAGCAGCTGCTGGTGGAGGGGGTGCTGGAGGGACTCCTCGGTTGGGGGGGATGGCTCCTGAAGACATCTGTCGGAAGAGGGTGACCCTCTGGGGCACAGTGCCCCTGGCCCCTGCCTGCAGGCCAGTGCTGTGGACCCCTGTCATGGGCTGAGGAAGGGAGGCCAGGGACTCGCCCACAGTGGGATGAGGTCTGGAAATCAGGGTGGAAACCTCATGGGGCAGCGAGGGCTGTGAGGCGGAGAGGGGCCTGACTTCACGGGTCAGGCTGGTGTTGTGAAGCGCCTGCGTGCTCTTGTGCACTTCATTTTTCGGGGTAGAGCTGCTAGGTGCCTGTGGCTGTTGGGACTGTTGCTGGCTCTGCGGTGGCTGGGACTGCTGTAATTGCTGCTGTTGTTGCATGAGTGACAACTGGGAAGCAGTGGGGGAGGCATAGTGGAAAGTTCGAGTGGCCAGTGGACTCTGTACTGGAGGGCTACAGACAGCAGTGGTGTAGGAGCAGGTGGAGAGGATGGCTGGAGGCTGGGGGGTCTGGGTGCTGGGACTGGGGGAATGCAGATTGCTATGAGACAGGCTGGTCGCTGTGTATACTGGTGGAGATTGTGTCCTCATGCGAGAGGTCGGAGTAGTAGCTAAAGATGTGGAATTCAGAGTAGTCATTTGAGGATAATTGATTGGAGCAATTGCCTGTACCATCTCCCGGTCATGTTTCACAATCTGCTTCAGGATCTCATTCTCCTGATTGTTGAAAACACCAGTGTTGAGATCCTTCTGGAATTTCTGTAGAAGAATTGAGTTCTTCTTTCCTGTCAGCAAAAGAAAGATAGGCACTGAGAAAGCCTGCAGTTGACTGTTGACAATTCTGAGGGAAAGATTTTACTAAAAACAGATGAAGCTCAACCATCTCCTAGACAATGCTTTCTTCCAAGTACTTTTTTATCTCTTTACCACTTATTCAAGTCCATAAGACACCCTACACAAGACTTTATTTTATTAAATCTGCTAGTTTTTGCTACACTTGATCTTAACCAAAAGACTGAACAATGATAGTCCTTTAGTTTTTTAAATCAGTGTGATCTTAATCTTATTTGTCCAAAATAGGGTTAGCAGAAGATGGGGGACATTGGTGGTGGGACTGTTGCACTGGTGAAGGGTTTTCTTTTTATGATGAAACCCAACTACAATCATGTTTGTAATCATGGTGCTTAAATATATTATTTTTTAAAAATAATATTTCAAAAGCGGGCAGGAGAGTATCTTTTTGTTTTGTTTTCCTTGTTTAGTTTTGGCCACACCCAGTGATTCTTGGGTAACTCCTTGTTCTGCTTTCAGAAATACTCCTAGTGGTCCTGGTGAACATTATGGGATACTGGAGATTGAACTTGGGTCAAACACATATAAAGCAAGTGCAGTCTGCTGTACTATTATTCTAGACCTAAACAGGATAATATCTTAATGAAGTTTGAAAAAAAATTCTATGTCTGTATGTATTTTAGCAAATTTACCAGAGTAAACACAATGGTATTCAAATTTTAAAAATTTAAAATAAAATTTGTGAGAGGATTATTTTGCACAGTCATATTGAGAACCATTTTACTATCATTTGTCTTCTGAAAGGTCTTGGTATGGAATAAGATCATTGAACTCTATCAGTGACCTTGTGAAATAAGTGAATTTTTAATAAGAGAATTTTAAAGTCCTCACTTATAAAGTTATATCTAGGTTACTATTAAAACTAAAAAGTGAATTAAGTTGCTATATCATTATATAAAAGAATAACATCTGAAGCAATATACACTAATTTATTTGGAAATATACATTTTTACTTATTGACTTCTGGGAAAAGGAATTATTTTAAATAGGTGCTAAAATAATCAATAACCCATCTCTTCATACTTTGTCCTAATTTTTCAGAGCAAGTTTCTGTCAGTATGAAGACAAATTCTTATTTAGCATATTCCCACAGATAATTATATTATTTGTATGCAATAATCATAAAACTGAGAAAGACAATGTTTTCTTGTGATCATGTGACTATCTGTAACCTTGTAGAAAAGACTAATTTTAATGAACTGTTAGATTTTGTAAGAATCAATAATATTAGGTCTTGGTGCTATATTATTGGTTGCATACTACTTTATATAAACTCTTTTTTTGGTGGGGGAATCACACCTGGCAGCGCTCAGGGGTTACTCCTGGCTCTACACTCAGAAATCACTCCTGGTAGGCTCGGGGGACCATATGGGATGCCGGGATTCGAACCACCATCCTTCTGAATGCAAGGCAAGCACCCTACTTCCATGCTATCTCTCTGGTCCCATACTTTATATAAACTCTTATGATTAGAAATAAGTCTGAACCTACCATGAACATGCACACATCAGAAAGAAGGAAGTTATTTTAAAATAAAATATGAATGATTGTAGGAGTCTTCACCTACCTTATTGGCACTACCTTCTTTTAGTTCTCTAAGTTGTGAATTTCTACTATATTATTTGTTTTTGTTTTAGAACTTTAGCTCAAAGTGCTCAAGGCTTACTCTTGGTTGTACTTAGAGAATCATGTCTTCAGCACTCCATAGACCATCTATGGTCCTTGGAATCAAATTAAGTCTGCCATGTGTAGGCAATTGCTACTCTTGTATGCTCTTTTGGTCCATTGTTATGTTTTCTATGTAAGGGTCATTTTAAATTCTACTTTCATTTCTCCTGACTAAATTTTAGCCTGTTTTGCAGATTATTGCCCTAGTAATAAAGAAGCATGATGTTCAAAAGATAAATCTTTTATAAGAACATATCAATTTAAAAGCCCATGTCTTTCTTACTTTTACCTAAATTTTATATATATAAAATGTATAATATATATTATATATATAAATATATATATATATATATTTGTGTTTCTAAGTCATGATTCACATTTTAAAATTTTATTTTAATAACAAATTGATTGATGACAAATTTACAGGACTGTATATAGTTTAGGAGTATAATCTTACACCTTATAAAATATATGTTACCAAACTACATCCATCAAAGTACCAATCTCACTCTACCATAATTTGTTTGGAAGACATTTTACTATATTAAATGAGTCAGAGAAGACAGACAAATACTAGATTTTATTTGGAATAAAATAATAAAGAATGAATAAATAATAAAATCATTTATATGTAGATATAGGTATGGTAAGTAAGAGAAGGCCTTACCTTTAAAAGAAAGCAACAGGCAAAATATATCTTTGCTTACTTCAAGTGCTCCTAAACTCGTATCCTTTGAATTCATTTAATTCCTTCATCCCTCCCTTACCCTCTTCATTAATACTCTTTATGTGCTAGGTAGCAAATATAATAGGGAGTTAGATGTGTCCACATAATAAAACTAAGCATCTATAGAGCAATTACAGTAACTAAGTAGTGATAGGATGAAGAACTTTTAATATAGGAGAACTTTTGATATAGGAGAATATACACAGGTCTGCAATAGAATGGTAGGTGGTTATAAAGGGTTTCCAAAGAAAATAACTAATTGGAGTATAAATTTTAGGTAGATTTACGCAAGGAAAGAGGAAATAGCAGGATGAGGTCAGAAGAGGGTCTGGGTAGGGAAGTTAAATGCAGGCTACATTTTAGCATCAGAAAATTTTGACATGTTTTTGGATGTTAAAAGGTTATTGTGACTTTACCATGAAAATTTTTTAACAGTGTGACCGATATTTAGTTACATATATATTAAAAAGTTCTTAACAGGGAAGACTTCAAAATAATTTGATGTTTTCAGAGTAAAGCATCTATGTGTATAAGTCTGTATTACAAATGTTTAAAAGCTTTTGAAATAAATTTAAAGCAATTTTTCAACTTTTCATTATAGTAATAAAACTAATACTGAAGAGCAGAACAAAACCTTACAATAGGGGCCAAAGTGATGGTGCAAGTGGTAGAGTGTCCACCTTGCACATGCTAGCCTAGGAGAGACGGTGGTTCAATCCCACGGTCCCATATGGCCCCCCAAGCCAGGAGTGGTTTCTGAGGGCATAGCCAAGGGTAACCCCTGAGCATCACCAGGTGCAGCCCAAAAACCAAAGCAAAATAAAACAAAACCCGAAAACCAAAAAAAAAAAAAAACCCTTTCATAACAAAATATCATTTGTAATGTTGACTCATACTACTATAATTTTAATTCTAATTTCATTCTACCTAAATTTTTACCATTGGTTTTACCTGAATATTCAAATTGTTTGGGCATCAGTGGGAGATTGTTGAGCTAGTAAAAATAGAGATGAATCAATAAATCTAGAATACTTAGAAAAGAATGATAAAGCCTTAATTATTTCTAGCTCTATGTCTACCATTAATTGCTATGTCCAATCTACAATCTAGCAATTGGGGTTTATGACTAAAAATTTATTTTAGTTGACCCGATTCAAGTGGAATTTTGTGAAAATAAGAAACTAAAGAGAGTACCTACCTATTCTATCTAGTCGGTCAATGGCAACTGTCTCAAAGGCTCTTCTCATCATTGGATATTCCTCCAGAACCTCATTGAAATTGTCCACAGAAAGCGAATAGAGGCGACAATATGTATCAGCTCGAACACTAGCAGTGCGACGTCCTTTGGTCAACAAGCAAATCTCTATCAAAAAAAAAAAAGGCAAAATTGTAATTTTCCTTTAAAGGACACTCAACAATTCCACACATAAAGCTCTTCAGGGTGATTAGCATTCATGATCAGCACATTTTTCCATTTTATTAGGAAATCTTTCCTGGCAGTAAAAAGTATACATCTCTGGAGCTCTTTCTTTGCTATAGAATATTTTATTTTCCTTCCAAATTCCATTCCACTTCCCTTGTGAAATTAACAATGAAATTGAAAATGAGAAGGCGCTATAATCAAACAGAAGTTTTTTTATGAATTCTTGAAAGCAGAATGTAGATGGTATCTCATAGCTAGAAACCAAAATAAGTCCAAACTTTGTGTTAGAATGCTGTATAATCTGGCAAACCACACCAGAGGTTTAGATAAATACATTTAAATATTCCATCAATCGTATATATTCCTAATAGATCATTACAAAATTATGATAACACATTTCCACAAAATGTAAAAGAGTTCTGTTAATATTTAGATTCCCATCAGAAGTAAATTTTACAAGTTGGTTTATTTCCTAGATAAATTCATCTACAAGTGATGAGTTTAAATTGATTTTCTCAAATGTATGTTCTAGCATTTTAAACATATTTTAATCTAGATACTTATTTCTTAAATTTCTAAATAGTTTTCATTTTTCGATTTGTGCCGCTTTTCCATTATATCCTTCTTTTTTTTCATTGATGCTGAGAATTCAACATTCTTTTTCTTCTGAGTCCTGGATTTGAGAGATTTTTTGCACACAAAAAGCCCTCAAAAGAATGATATAAAAATTCATATTGTACTATATTTCATTTATCTAAATATACAGAGAAGGCAAACTATAAAGGTAGATACATATTGCTGGTTGCTTGAGAGGGTAACATAAGAATGGAATATCAATAAACAGGCATAGCAAAATGTACCAGAAAAAATGTTCTATAAAATGTTATAAAAAGTTCTATAAAAATGATTAATAGTGAGAGCTTCTTGATGTTAAATTTACTAAAAAACCGAACCATACTCTTTGAGTGGTCACAATATATTGCAATATAGCTATAGAAATTAATACACACATTTAATTTTACTCCTATATTTATATTCTAATCTTATTTTTCTTAATTATTTCCCTAAATTTTGAAATCATTATTTCTCTATTACATGACTTCTCTTTGCATGCCTAATTCTTTGTTCATATAATGTATTGACATTCATTCATATTTAAGGATGAGAATTTTGGTGATGTACCCACATTGGCTGATTTGGACTTTCTGTTTGTGAAGAGGTGAAGGCTGTGTCCTCATGTTACTCTGTGGCAGAGTGGGCGGGGGAGGGGGGGAGGAGTTGCCTGAGTCACTAACATTTCTTTTCTGTTCATTTACTTTAGGAAATAATCATCGGCATTTCCTTCTCAGGAGAATAAATGTGTACCTGTAGCTTGCTTTGCAATGAAGAAAGAGGAACTGAATCTTCCACATTAGAGGTCCGAATTTGTACTTCCTTACCCCTCTCTGGTATTTTTGCTAGCCTTTTCTGGAGTTCAGTCAGGAAAAATGCACTCTTGCTGGTCATCGTGATCTTTATATATACCTATAGATTCCAAATTCCTGCTACTTTTTCCTTCATCTTTCATTGGTAACCACCAGCATATTTAAATTAGGGTGGAAATAATGTTGGGTTCTGGTGAGAGTTCTCTTCCTGGTTTGACTTGGTACCCTTCTGTCAATGTGGTCTTCATCAGGTTGGGAGAGACAGAGAGAACTTCTATCTCTTTCGTTTATTTGGTCACCAATTGCATCATGAAAGCCTGATGTTTCTGACCTAGTCTAGGTCTAATTACTTCTCAAGGTCTTGCTTGAGTTCTTAATATCATTACTCTGAGGGTTAGGCTTAATATATAATGAATGGAGTGGGCCTCCTTCAACTTACTACACCATTCTATTTCTTATTCTTGACAATATTGAAATACAATGTATGTCTTTTCAACTCTTCTGCTTAAAAACTACATTTTAGGATCTGAAGAGATAGTACAGGGTTTAGGCTAACAGTAATATAATTCCAAGTACCAAAGATTCACACACATAGTAAGGCAAAGCCCCTGACAACCTGTAGTCTGGTCATCTATGATACTGTTCCTTTCCACCCCCTAATGAAACCCTTCTTTGAATAGGTATAAATGAATCAAGACCCATTGTACTAGTAAATCTTATTTTTTAATCATACCCATCAACAGTATACCCTGCTCTTCCCTGCAAGTTTCCTTGTGCTTCTCCTTTTAAATTCCCCCTCTCCATTTGGTTGGGTGGATCAGTTCTCAAGTAGTGTTGCCCTATTGATTAGTCTGAACATATGAACCCATAAACATATTACTATTAATATAACATTAACATATAGCTATTACTATTATCCTTAATATTCAAAAGTTTTCTTAATTGAGAATGCCAGATGATTGAACCAGAGTCAGCTGTGCAAGACAAACACCCTACCACTCAATCTCTCTGGACCCTGTATTTTACTTCTTTGTCAATGTTTAGTACCGTGCTAAATAACAGATGGGCTTTTATTACTTTCTATATGCCTAAAATAATTCAAACACTTTATGAGTCTTTCTGAAATATATATTTAAATTAGAAATAAAGTAATATTGTTTTCCATATTTAAAGTAATTTTTATAAATATGGTAATATTTATATATTTCTTTACGGATGCTTATTCCTTAAACCTATGTCTAAAATTATGCTCAATAATCCATCACAGGATGGGGGGTACATCCTCAAATAGTGGATATACAAATATGTATATTCATGGAAAATATATGAATAAATTAATATTATAGGTATCTGATATCAACTGAATATTGCCAACACTTAGTATAAATATCTACTAAAATTAGTTTTAAATAAAATATCACTCCTATTTCAGAAAAATGTGTACATTCTATAAGATCTCACCCCCAAATTTTTCTATGTTGCTATTTCCAAAAATCTTAATTAATTTTAGTTTCTTCTCATTTTAGACTATTCTTACTCTTTGGTTTCATAGAATGTTTTATATCATTAAGATATGTCCTATATTTAACAATAAAAATAAATAACAATGACTCCATTTTATCATGAGTCAGATTCGATTAATTTAATTTCCAAATTTAATGTGAATGAAAAGGTGCTTCTCTGTGAATTAATCTCTTTATAATTTTAATTTAGAATTCTATTTATAAAGTAACAAATTCAGTGGTAGTTATTAGAAAGTGAGTTTTGAGAAAAGTGAGTTCTGAGTATGAGGAAATAGGATGGGAATAGAAGAACCAAATTTAATCACTGATATTTCAGACTTTAAGTCCTCAAAAAATTGCAAATATTAGGATAGCATTTTCATTTTTCAGTCTCTCTAAATAACTTATGACATTTAAAAGACAGCAATAGTACAGCAGCATTATTATAACTCTCTTAGTTGAGGAATCAATGCTACAATGAGTCTGGCTTCAGATAAAATTACAAATGCTTAGAATATATATGAATGAGTGTAGACAAATTCATGGCTCACACATTTCTATTTGTCAGTATAAATAAATAATAGAACAGTAATCACCTTGTTACATATCTTCACTTGTAATAAAACTTTCTAAATACTTTATAAATCTTCTTTAAGCAACATGACGTATCTGAGGCTCTTTTGCAATACACACAGACAGACACACATTAATATATTATATATACAATATATACATATATATATATAATGTGTTATATATGTTATATATGATGTCTAAATCTGTAAGGTTTGGCATTTACATTTCCCTCAATGTGGTTATATCTGTACTAATTGAAATTAAATTGCTTTGAGTAATCAGATAGATTATATAAGGAAAATGAAATAAAATAATTAAAATTGGACTCTCAAAAATAAGTACAATTTAAAGACAAGATTATTTAAGAGTATTCTGGTATAGGTGTATGCAAGCATAGGTATGCATATATAGTTTCTCTTTGTTTTATCTGGTATATATTTTGGACCATTTTGTTATTTCCAAGTTTTCCTTTTTAAAAAAAAAATTTGAGTTATTTTCTGAGAAACCAACTAGAAATTTCCTAGTAGTATGATCATTGCCATTAAGACACCTAGTAAAAATTTACTTGGAAATAGACTTCTTTATCTGAATACAAAATTTGAAATTATGCAATTAAGGCCCCCAAATGAAAGCTAGACAAATAATTTTAATTCATATAATATTCTTGTTTCTTTTTCATTTTGGGCCTTACTAGCAACACTCAGAGACTGTTTCTGGCACTATTTGCAGGAACTATATTTGGTATTGGGATAGAACTAGGGTCAGCTCCTATATCAACTAACTATTCAATGTTATTATTTTTTCTGAGTTAGTTAATTTTGACTGTATGAGCCAACTGACATTACTGTTACATAGATGAAGTAATGTTGCAAGGTAAGGTAAATGACCTTGAAGACTTTGCAACTCAGAAATATTTCTCTGACATCTAAAAGTAGATCTTGACATAGCAGTTACACAGGGCATCATAAATGTACCAGAGATTTGTAAGGTAATTGTCTTGAATAATCAAATTTGTAGTTAATGGGAAAATTTTACTTAGCTTCTCATAACACTTAACAAAACCTGCTACTGATTTGTACCTGATATTTTAGTTAGATATTCAATTAGATATATTTTAGTAATATGTATAGTTCAGTGTCACACAATATGTGCAGAAAGAAATTTGACTTTTATATTTTCTTTATGTATCTGTTTGTAACATTTCTATAGCTATACTAGTAAATTAGTAAAATAATTCTTATGGTATCAATGGAGCAACATCTGGCATAAATCAATGTGCACCCCAAGATTTTCTGGTATAAACACTTTAGATAGCTGGTAGATTTATTTGGAAAAGGATCTAAGAAATCTTCTAATATGACAGTATATTAAATAAATGTAAGTTTTTGTAGTACTTAATATTTTAAACATTTTACATTTTGAAATCTTTTTGAACAGTGTAGATATAATATTTCCAAGTACAGGAGTAATATAATTTTAATAAGTATAAGTCTGCAGCAATTGATATATATGAAGATATTTCACATTTTATTGTATTTAAAAATATTAGATATAATATTTCTAAATAGGGTTACTAATTATATAACCATATTATTACTTATTTTTATGACGATTTTGACCATCCAAAGTTATTGCTTTGTCAAAAAAATTTTGGCACTCTGTATCATATATTTGCTAAATTTATGTCTTCTGAATCAAAGAAATGAGAGTAATTAGCTTAAACGATGAATACTGATTTAGAAGTAGCACTTTACATAAGTTATATAAAGGCCAAGATATTATTAAGATAAACTGAAACTGTCCAGCACAATCTATGGCACAAATATAGCACAATATGACTACTTTTCAAATATGAATGGCTTCTCAATGTCCTTTTCCTGTGTGTAATTTTTCCATTTGATTTTAGTTTTAACTACCAGAATCAATGAAATGTAAAGGTTAAAAGTAGCTCCAAATTTGTAAATATAACTACAGCTTCCAATCCTTGTATCTATTTATAAAATACTTCTTTATAAGCCAAACATTCATTTCCATGGACTTTCAGTAAGATGGTTTCATGTCCATAGACATTCTTTCTTTACTGCTCTGTAATAATTAATATATTGGATTTGCATTTTACCTTCAGCACCTGACATCTAAGCCTCTTATTCCACATTATTATTAAACTTATTTGTTCATATTTTTTCTAAACTAAATGACAAGGTCTCCAATAAAAGCACACAATTGGGCTCAGAAGATAAATCAAAAGCCTTGCTAGTGCACATGTTTTGCTTGTAGAAGGCCCAGGTTCAATCTTCACCTCCACATAATTCCCTGAGCACTGCTAGTATAGAATTCCAAGCACTGCATCAATGTGTCATTAAAACAAACACAAAACCTAGAACAATATAGCAATCACATTTTCAATGTCAAATACTTTATTATAGATCCATCAGATAATATCATTTGGTTCAATAACAAAGGACTACAGCAATAACCAATACAAATCAGAATTATATACACCAGACTAGAATTATTTATTGAATCTGATTCTTACATTTGAACACAACATTCAAAACTGCCATATTTTTTGTCTGTTCCTATTGATTGTACAGATATTTATGACATGATTGTTTTACACTGTAAACATGCAGATGTTCCATTTATGTTTAATCTTTCTAAGCTAGCAATTTCTTTCACCCCATCACCTTTCTGAGGATTTTTATGCTTTTAGGGTTCACTGTGATGATTTACAATTGCCTAATGTGTAAAAATCATTTTTATACTCTACTATCTATAATTTATATCTACTATCTATTAATAGCACTTATATTTGCCAAATTAAATACTTAATGTACTGTCTTAGGAATACTAGTATATTGGTTGAGTAGATAAAAATTTCTCCTAGCCCCATGTAGGCCATGCGCTATACAAAAGATTAAAGGGATCTGGAATGTTATTGGGAAAAAAATCATAAGAATATCAAAGCTCAGAAGGCTAATACAGCCATTTTCTTGCTTCTATCTATTTTTAAAAAGGTACCAGTCAATTTCACATTTTTTCTTTTGATTTAAGTCTACCAACACTCAACTCTTTAAAAGTTAATCAAACACCTTGAATTATAAATGCATTTAAAAAGCATTCAGCTTTTGAAAAATTCATCAAATGATTTTTTCTCTCAGAAACCTCAAATGCTTTTTAAAGTGATATCTTGACAGTTCTGTTTTCCTCTGTGCTCTATTACACTTACATAAAGTCAAAAAAGTAAAGTATAAATAATAGTTAAAATAGAAATACATTTATAAGATGTTTATAAGGCAATCTATAGTGTGAAGCTACAGTATGAAGTCTACTATAGGCTCTGGCATTTTTCCTAGTTAATACATATGTATATATATGCAAGTATACTAAAGCATTTTAATAAACCTTTTCTTGGTTTATGAAATATAAAATTTCATGCAACTAATTTATGTATTTTCTGATGCAATGTTTTCTACCATGTTTTATTAGTCCGCTGGATGTCTTGTTTGAAAACAGAGGACTTACTAAATCTGTATGGAGTCAGAGGACTCCATATCAAATAACTTACCTGGAAATGATTAGGATGCAAGGAGGGGTGGTTTTTAAATTTCAGAGAGTTCTTTTTACCCAATTTTAATAAAATACTTATTTGTGATCAAATTTCTTGACTGATTATTAATCAATAACTAGATACATGGGGGCACTGTGAACCTAAGAATTCAAGTCAAAAAAATGTCGATTTCCCCCTGAATAGTTAATATGAAGGACAGGGTTAGTGTGGGCTTTCATTTATAGCAACTTCTCAAGTTTTTCTATGTCAACAAGTCTTAGCAGAAAGTACAGTGATCAACATTAAGAGTTTGGTGGTGGGAATGTTGCACTGGTGAAGGGGGTGTTCTTCACATCACCGAAACCTAATCACAAAGACATATGTAATCAAAACGTTTCAATTAAAAAAAAATCAAAAAAAAAAGAAAAGAAAAAAAATAATAATAAGGCCCCCCAATTCTTACCACAGGCTGTGTTCTTCACACGGACTGTATAGAAAGAGGAGGTACAGTAAACACACCCTATATACACCTCAACCCAGACCCTTGCCTGGTCTGTATTGGAAACTGGGGACAAAAAAAAAAAGAGTTCTGTTTTCAACTACTGGAGAAATATTTCAGAAGCTGGGAAAAATTCCAGGACCAGAATTGAGAGTCTTTCTATCATTTATGTAACTTGAATGCCTATTGAATGAATTTGCAAAGGTAGGACAAAATACTACAAATAGTATTTATTTCACAGCTCTTTATTTTTATGATATTATACAAGATCATATATAAACTAGAATGATTTTATTTGCTCTATAATTTAATAGGATACCTCTAAAATAATTATATCATACTTTTCTTCATTTATAAAAATATCAGAGAGTTCTTATATTTTTCAGGTTTAATCAGTAAGATTTTTTTGATGAATTGAAAAAATAAAAAAAATGTAAGGATTGCATAAACTTAATCAAGTAAGTGATTTCTTTACTTGTAATCAGCAATTTGAAGGAAACTATGGAAATCTAAAATATATGGACAATATTTATCCTACAGCATGAAATTTTGAAGTAAGAATTAAATAATAATAGATTTTCAAAACTTGAGCATAGATTAGGAACCGGTGCTTATAACTAAAATATAATAGTTAACTTTACTATTTCTCTATATAGATGTGTATGTAATGTATATATAATGTGTACACCTGAAATTCACATAATTTTATAATGCAATATTATTTTAATAGCATTTACTAGAACAAAATTATGTTTATATATCATACTGCTTTTAACTTTTCTAAGTTTTTTATTTGTTCCTATATTCCACAATAATGGCTTAATCACTGCACACAGTGGGTGGTTTTTGTTTTGTTTTGTTTGCTCCCAAGTGGTGGTCAGGGTACTTCAGCAAATCTGTTATATCCATTAGTGAATCAATGCAAGGACTGGAGAATGTGGTTCCCTTAAACTATCTCTCCAACCCTCTCCTTGGTTAAGAAGTTTGATCTCCATCTATATTATTATTGCAAAGTTCTCAAGGAAAAAATTGTTGTAAAAATATTACCAAAGGAAAGGAAATTATATGGAGCAGCTCTCTACATTTTTTGTCATGTATGGGAAATACGTTTAGTTTTCTTTCTAGAGATAATTAATCTATTTCAAATATTTTTGTTTTAAGACGCACTATGATTTACAACTGATTTGAACCATAAGAGAGCTTCTTAATAGTTAAAATAAATACTTGCAAAGAAATTTGGTAATTTTGATGTGCAGTTATATGAATTTACACAAAATGAAGTCCTATCACCAAGAACATATGCCACTGCTTCTAAGAATCCTCTAAAATTAAGTTTTAAGGAAAATTTCAAGATGAGGCATCCAGGATTTTGAACTAACATGTAAGAGAAAACCAGTAGAGCATGTTCATCTTTTGACTGAAGATAAAAGGTTGAACTAAGGCAGACAGGGAGATAATATTTTTACCACATTTCTGACACAAGTTAATATCCAAATGTACAGAACATTTTTAAAATTAACAACAGAAAACAACTTCAATCCAAAAAAGAAGTGAAGGTGAATAGTCAATTTGTTAATAAAGACGTTCAAATGTTCCTCATCACTTGTCACTAGGGAAATGCCAATCAAAACAACAATGAGATATCACCTCACAAGTCAGACTGGTAAAGATTAAAGAAAAAGAAAAAAAATCTTCTGGCATCCCCATTTACGTGGAGATGTCTACTTGTTCCACTGGTTCTATTGTTTTCTTGGAAAATAATATACACTTATCTAAAATCTAAGAATAACTTCTTACAATTCACCACTTCCATTTTTTGGAATTGGTGAATTAATATAGGGGCACAAAAACACTATTTTGAAAAGACTTTTGTGCCCCTATGTAATTACAGAACAATTTACAATAGCAAGGTACTGGAAATAACCTAAGGTCCTAACAAAAGATGATTGGACAGAGGAATTGTGTATATATACACATGGAATATTACTAGGTTTTAAAAATATGAACTCAGGTCATTGTCACAACATGAAGGGAAATTGAGGATATCACAAAGAGTAAAATGAGTGAGAAAAATTGGATAGATACAAAATGATCTCTCATACATGGGACATAAAGGACATAGTAAAGAACATGTTAAGGGCACAACAAATGGACAAAGACAAAAGAAATGGAAACGTGGTATACAAAACTGAGCTTTCTGGATGTCATAGGAGGTAAAAGAGCATTCTGTTGTGCTATTGGAATAATGTATGCATGAACTGATAACTGATAGAGTTGTGAATCATGGCACAACAAATTATGGTCATCAATAAAAAGAGGTATTATTGTAAATGGTACCACATATGGCATTACTGCAAATCATGGTGCATCAATAAAAAGGAGGGTAAACCAAAGGTTGCACTGGTGAACAGAATAACTTCACAATAGCTAAGCTCAAGATAGTGTAAGCATAATTTTTTAGTGGGGTGGAGAGATATTAGTACCAGTAGGCTGCTTTTCTAGAACATGTCTGACCTGTATTTTTCTGGTACTCCAAATAGTACCTTGAGTCCAGTCAGAAGTATTCCTAAGCACAGATCCAGAAGTAAACACTGAGCACGAGAGCACCACCAGGTGTGGACCCAAAGCAAAAAAGAACAAAAAAACTGTAATTTAGAGGAAATCTCATTCTCATGAAATGCAATTTGATTTTAAGCCCAGAGCTTCTCTCTAACAAAATTGATTAAAACCATGTTCAAAGTACACAAGTTGGTTAGCTTTTGTAATGTGACATGAATATCTGTGATAGATATTTCAAGCAAGATTGATGCCAGTTTTAAAGATGGTCATTTACAATCTGACAAGCAGGCTAAAGATGGGATGCCTGAGAACTCTTTCCTCGGGTATGCTTAATTTTGGGTTGCAACTAATGGGCTTAATTATACTCCTCAGATGGAGATTGCTTGTAAGGAAAAAAGCTAGAAAAGTCAGTGTATTTTTGTTTTAAGAATGATGTAGCCTTAGAGTGTTCTTAAGCCACCAAAATAAATAAGACTTTAAGAGGTTCATCTTTGCTTTGCTGCAAATTATTTTGCTTTGCTATGATTTTGTAGCAAAATCTCTGACTTTCCTGAGGTGGTTTTCTGGGTTTCCTTTTTCTTTATCTTCTTCCAATAGACTTCATCACCTCAGCTAACTAGAGCTTGACTCGGCTGTTCAGTCACAAGTGCATGACTCATGCATATCTACATCTGTGACCTCTTTCTAGATGTCATACATTTGGTTAAATGTCCATTTGGCTAAAAAGCTTCTATATTTTCTTTTACTTCACTTTCTTGAGCAATTATAAATCTAAGAGTAGCCAAACAGAGGCCTTGATGTGAGCTAATAAGTAACAAGTTTTCATGGAGCTCCTGTTTTCTTTTTCTTTTTTCTTTTCTTTTGGGCCACACTATGTGGCGCTCAAGGGTTATCCCTGGCTCTGCTCTTAGAAATTACTCCTGGCAGGTTTAAGGTACCATATAAAATGCAGAGTATTAAGCCCAGGATGGCGGCATGGAAGGCTCTACTCGGTATGCTATAGCTCCAGCCCAATCGCTCTTATTTTCTGAGTAATACAAGGTAAGCAGAAAGGTTCATGGAAATTTTCTTTGCCTACAAAGTATTGATTAAGGTAAACAGAAGTTCTGAGATGTTAGAACAATAGCTCATTATTTCTAAAGAAGTAAATATCTGCTGATCTCACTCTAAGAACCTTAACTACACATAACAAATGAGCTAATTCAAGATATTTATTATAATCAGAGGCCGGAGTGGTGGCGCGGAGCAGTAAGGTGTCTATCTTGCTGGTGCTAGCCTAGGATGGACCACGACTCAATCCCCTGGCATCCCTTATGGTCCCCCAAGTCAGGAGTGATTTCTGAGCGCATATCCAGGAGACATCTCTGAGCATCACCGGGTGTGGCCCACAAAACCCCCCAAAAAAAGTGGGGGGGGGGAAGATATTTATTATAATCAGATAAACAACACTGATATTTCAAATGTAAAAATCTAATTATAGATTCAACTATGTGTTGATGACAAAAAGTAATCCACATAACAATTGATAGAAGTTAAATACATATGTAGTAGAGTAAGCTTAACAATAATTAAAATATATTTTAGGTTGTATTTACTTATATTATTCAGAATGATGTATATATAACTGGAGAAAAGGCTCATTTTGAAATAGAAGTTGAAACAGGAATTCTAGAATTAAACCAATCTTTGCATTTTCTATTTTTTTTTAACATTAATACTGATTTTCACATTATTATGGCTTGTTAAAAAAGTAAAAAAGAGACAAATCTACAAAAGAAAAGATATATATAGTCTACAATGTCTAAAATATATGCTATTTGGTACTTTGCCAAAAAGGCTTTATCTTATGAGTTCAAGTAAATGTTTTTCCTTACAAATATATCATGGCCAAATAACAAAATTTGAGAAGTGTAGAACTCAGTAAATAGGTTTTATTTTTGTTTATTAATTTTTTATTTGCAATTTGGACCATATCTGGTAATGCTCTGAGGCTATTCCCAGCTCTGTGCTTGGGTATTCTTGGTGGAGCTTAGGGGACTGTGCTGGTGTCAAACATGCAAGGTAAATCCTCTACTGCTGAGCCATAGCCTTGGCCTCTATTAATCATAGTCAGACTTGTGATTTTAAATATGCATCCTGAAAAAGTAGGCCAGATATCTTAACAGTTTATCCAAACTACATAAAACAAGATTCCTCCTTGACCTACTTGGACTGTATGATAAATGGACACAGGAGATGATCCAGCTTCTCATCTTGAAAAAACAATGCTTTCAGCTTTTCCTCTTCTGAAGAAGACATGCTCTTTCTTGAACACATAGTTTTCTCTCTCTCTCTTTATCTCTCTCTTTCTCTCTTTCTATCTCTATCACTCTCTTTCTCTCACTCCCTCATCTTTCTCCCCCTCCTTTCTCTGCCTTTTCCTCACATTTCTCTAAATTATTTTCAATAAAAATTTATGTTGCTATACACAAAAAAGAAACATTTTCATTCTTTATAAGTTTATCTGAGATATTATTCCATATTTTTCAAAAATGATCTATATTTATGTTATTTATAACTGTAATCCAACTACAAACATGTTTGTAATCATAATGCTTACATAAAGTTATTATTAAATAACAGGTCTAATAGAAGTTCCACTTAACCACTTAAAAAACTATTTTTCCTTCTCAGGTTCATGGAGAAATTTATGGATAGGTGCTATGGGTCATATCTAAGAAAATGAAAGTTTTTAAAATGGGCTTGTTCCCTATTTTTATTAAAAGTATTTTCTCTCTGTGATTTTTTTTTTGTTTGTTTGTTTTTGGGCCACACCCGGCGACACTCAGGGGTTGCTCCTGGCTATTTGCTCAGAAGTCGCTCCTGGCAGGCACAAGGGACCATATGGGGAACCGGGGAATCGAACCATGGTCCGTCCTAGGTTAGTGCAGTCACCTTATCTCCAGCGCCACCGCCCGGCCCCATGTGATATCTTAACTAAATATAAAACATAATCATATATTACTATTAGAATATTAGTTTGAGTATATAGTTTAATACATATGTATAACATAATAATAAAATCCATGTATTCATGTCCTGCTTAAATAATAACCAACTGGCAATTAAAGTTATTTCATTCTTTCATCACTTATTTTCTTTCCTTTTGGTTATTCAAGCATGACAAAATAAAAGTAAAAAATAAAGTAAAATAAAACTTTATTTTTCAGGACCCTAAAGAGATATGTTCTGTGAAGACTATAATTTAGCAAAAAGTCAAAAATAATGTTGAAAGCTGAAAAAAATCTGTGATTCATTATAACACTATATATGGAATAATTTATCTTTTTAAAAGGATATTAATATATTATTAAATAATATTAGTAAAATTAAGAGATTTTGTTATTGTATACCAGTAAAATATAACTAAAATACTTTAAGCTTAGAAAATGGATATTTCAGAATATAACTTTTATTCACTATTTTTCAGCATAATTCTCATCAGTAGAAATTCCTAAAACATAGCCAGAGAGATATCATGGAGGTAGAGTGTTTGCCTTGCAAGCAGAAGGATGGTGGTTTGAATCCTGGCATCCCATATGGTCTCCCGAACCTGCCAGGAGCGACTCTGAGCATAGAGTCAGGAGTAACTCCTAAGCAGTACCACGTGTGACCCAAAAATCAAAAAAAAAGGGGGGGGGGAAGCAATTCCTAAAACACAAATACGGATGACAGTTAAAACTCTAAAGGTGAAGTATAAATGAAGGAAGAGCTGAAATGATCTCAGGAGAAAAACAAAACAAATAAAAAGAAATAATTTACCATGTTTTCTCTCACAAAAATTACAGGACTCGTGCTTCACGTATAAGACTGAATGAAACTCTAGACTAAGGTTCTCATTCCTATTGATGATTGTGGCTTGATAATTCTTTGATGTCAGATTTTTCTTCTTTTCAAAACTATTCATGTGTTTCTGGTCTCTATTAAATGGCAGTCATAAATCTTTTGCATGAGAAACACCATACTGGTAAACTGGCAATAATGCTGATAGGACATGCTTTTGATTTTATATCTCCATAAACTTTGCTCTGAAAAATCCAAGGTGTCAGTTATGCCGTTACTTTGTTTTTTTTTACACCTTTTACATCATCTTTACAACAGAAGCTTAAAAGAATGTTATAGATATCATAGCATCTATAATTAAACTCTTTGGGACATTTGCTTTAATTATGCAATCTTTTTTGGATAATCTTGGAACTCAAATGAATGCTAATTACTTTGTTAATGAGAGAAAGCTATTTAAGTACATTAGAAATGCATTTTGAAAACTCCATTCTTTTTCTCATTCAAGTGATATGTAACTGCAATTGGTTTACTGTTTTAATTAAACAGAACAAAAAAGAATTACTAAAGAAACCTTGACATTTAGAAACTAAAAATATGATGCCAGTACTAATAAATAATTACAAAAGTGTGGCTTTTTTGTGATAAAGTTTGATAAGTTGGCATCTCTGTTTTTTCTTTTTTCACAGACACACATCATTTCAGGGTATATAAATAAAGAATGGATAGAAATTCATTCTGGTTCATTTCATCATTTCAATATACAGATGTTAGAATACAGTTAAAATTTGTATGGTTTTTCACTGTTATGAAAACAGAAAGTATTTTTTTGGCAACAAGTGTTCTAAGAATGTCATGTACTAAATGTATCATTGGAAACATTTTTTTCAATAGATTTTCTTTACCATATATTTATATAGATAAATATAGCAGGCATTCAAGATCTCTTTAAGATTGTTTAGTAAATATTAAACTACTCTGTAGCACAATGGTAATATTGAACTTGTAAATTAAACAGGCTTCAAAACTCCCTAACAAGTAGTGATAGAGAACAATTATGTATTGTCATAGATTTTCTGATAAGTTATTGGTGTAGAAGAATGTTTTAAAAAAACCCTGAAATAGAGGTAGTGGGAAAACAAACAGAAAATAACCTGAAATATTAATTTACAGTAGGTCTTATGAATGGGTTTAATGGGAAGTAAGTTTGAGCTGCACAATATTGTCTTTTAATAGTTCATTACATATTAGCAAATGAGTTCATTGCATAACAACATAGTGGGAATATTCATATAACCAGAACTATTAGTTAATGAGCATGATACTATTTTTGGATATAGTAAGAGCTCAATTTATTTGTTGTATCAGATTTTCCTTTTTATTTTTTATTTTGGTCTTTTATATATAAATATATATATATATATATTTATATTTTTGGAGAGGGGTGCATACTTGGCAGTGATCAGGACTTACTTTTGGATCTGTTTCCAAGGATTACTCTTGGTATTGCCCTTGGCACTATATGTGGTACTGGGATCAAACCAAAGTTGATCTTATATAAGGCAAGCACATTAACTCATATATTCTATCTTTTCTGCTCCAAATTTCATTGATTTTTATTGATTATATTTTTGGTTCTTGGGCCATACACAGGGGTTACTTCTGACTCTGCATTCAGAAATTGCTAATGGCAAACTCAGAAGACCTATGAGATGCCAGGGATAGAATCTGGGTTGGCTGGGTGCAAGGCAAATGCCCTACCCACAGTGCTATCATTGCTCCTACTACTTCATTGATTATTAATCAAGTTTAAGCATAGTTCATTGAAAAAATAACTTCTTAAATTCAGGTTAAAAGTAATTTTTATATCTTTTACTTCTAAAAGGATAAGAATTTTGAGGAAAAATCTTTAGAGGACAGAAATTAAACATGTATTGTGATTAAGTATATGTCTGACGGGGCCCGGGAGATAGCATGGAGGTAAGGCGTTTGCCTTTCATGCAAAAGGTCATCGGTTCGAATCCCGGTGCCCCATATGGTCCCCCGTGCCTGCCAGGAGCAATTTCTGAGCATGGAGCCAGGAGTAACCCCTGAGCACTGCCAGGTGTGACACCCCCCCCAAAAAAAAAAAAAAAGCCAAGTATATGTCTGTAAGTTACTTTCATAGTTTTCTATATCAGAAAATTTCCAGAGATACTATGAATTAATTCACTGTCATTTTTTTTGCAATGCATAATCAATACAAAAATCATGGTAGTGTCTTCACAAGTAGATTATCTGCCTATAATTCACACATATGATTTGCAAGATGCATAAAACAATTTATTGATGAAAATTATTCTGTGGAAAAATAAGTATTGTGGTATCATTTAACTTTGTACACAGAAAATTATTTTTTTAGGATTAGAAAATACAATGTTAGGTTTTTATATCTGGTGTTTCTAATGCTGATCTTCAATATGCTATGAGAAGTTTTATATTCTGTACTTTCAAGACCTATTTAGTGTTAAAACCTGGAAATTTCGATTCATGCCTCTCTCCCTCCATTTCTCCTTCCTTCTATCTTCACTCCTTCATTCTATGAAAATACATCTAATCCACTTGCAAATGTGATCATTCCATTCCTTTTCAAAATCTTCCATTTTTGCCCTTGCTCCTAAGATAAAATCCTAATTTCCTGAATAATAGTCAAATTTGCTCATCTCTTACTGTGGTCCATCTCCCATTCTACATACCAAATGATTTGAAGACTGCATTGTGTAAATCCTTCAACTTCCATGTTTTTCTATCCTCTGCTTTTTTGCTTGCTACTCCTTCTATCTAGGCTGCTAATTCCACACACCTCCCCTCAATTTTTTTAGCTTCTACTCAGTCTTCGCGACTCTGTTAGGTTTCACATCCTTCAGAGATTGATTTTTTTGACAGCTTACTTCATCTAAAATTGTAATTCTTTTAATTGCTTATTTATCTTTTGTTTTTTGGGCCACATCCGGTGACGCTGAGGGGTTACTCCTGACTTGTCCTCAGAAATCCCTCCTGGTTTGGGAGACCGTCTGTGATGCTGGGGGATGGAACCTCGGTCCGTCCTAGGTCAGCAGCATGCAAGCAAAAGCCCTACCTCTGTGCACCTCTCTGGCCCCTTCAGTTGCGAATTTATCTTATGCTTTTAACCTATTGAATTTAGAGAATCTGTATATATTTCTGATTTTCTTCATGTTTACTTTTTTTTTTTAAAAGACATGCTTATTATGAAGACATAGTAACTGCAATAAATGCAGGGTTACAATAAAACTTGGTAGATCTTACCCTAAGCACAGAGTATGAATATTTAATTGATGATTTCATTAGTAAGTGTATTTAATTTTAATGACTTCTATATCATATATTAAAGGTTTATCACACTCTAATTAGGAAGATAGATATATTGAAGAAGTAAATTATGATCCTAGAATACTTATTTTATATATATGTATGTAAACAATGTGTTTGTATGGTTACGTTGACAACCCTTATTATTATATTTTATTATATTATTAAAAACTTATAACATGTATGTGTGTATTTGTGTTTCTCTGGTTATTTTGACACCCAGTTTTAAAAACATAAAACTATCCTAGGGAATAAATCTAGAAGGATTTTTTGTTTTGTTTTGTTTTGGGTCACACCCGGTGGCGCTCAGGGCTTATTCCTGGCTCTGTGCTCAGAAATCGCTCCTGGCAGGCTCAGGGGACCATATGGGATGCCAGGACTTAAACCGCAGTCCATCCTGGATTGGCTGCTTGCAAGGCAAATGCCCTCCCGCTGTCCTAACTCTCCAGCACAAGTGTTACAAAGTTTAAAATGACTCAATAGTCTGGTCCAGATAATTTGTTTATAAAATAGTCTATAAAAATAATAAACTGAGAACACGATTAGAGGACTAAGTCTAGCGGGTATTTTTTCTCTTTTTGAAGAAAGATAGTTTTAATTTTCTAAATAAGTTTTAAAACTTATTGAGAAAGGTATGAGGGGGAAAATGGAGATGCTTGTGTTCAGGAAGAGAATACTGCCTTATCCAGGTGGAAATAGCTGAGAAAAAAAAAAAAACCCACATAGACAAAAAAGGGAAATGTGTGTACAAGGGAGCACCCTGGCTTGAAGAACAAGCTTAGTCTGGAGTTTCTGAGCAGACTTGCTGAAGTAGTAAATATAATGAGTAAGTTTAAGATGGGTAACTGAAAATCAGGAGAAAAAAAAACTATGTCATGTCAGTTGTTAAAAAATGTGTCTAGACATCAGGCATGACATTTATCTAAGAGTTCACTGGGAAATGATATATTCAGAGTCATACCAGACTTTGTAGAATTAAGAGACATTGAAAGACAGTGTCAGTCACAACATCCTATGATATCAGTCACAACATCAGTCACAACATCCTATGATACATTAGTATTAAAGATACCTGTAAGTTTAACTATGAATTGTTACAAAAAATGATGTCTGATGTAATCGTCTTTACACATACACACATGTGCACACCTGCACACATGAAATACTTTATTCTCTAAAACTGCTCTACAAAGTGAGAATGATTATCCTTATTTTACAGAATAATGGGCTATGCTAAAATAATTTTATTAACCTACTTAAAGCTAAGAAGCTAGTTGGTATTAGGGCCAGCATTTGATTTTCATATCTGAGGTTAACCTTGTTCCATCGTCAAACTGATATATTTTAGGCTTATTAAAACATACTCCTAAAGAAAAGACTACTCATTCTATTGTAAATCCTTTATTTCTCAACAAATGATTTAGACACTGAGAGGTAGGAGGTCACTTTCATGTAAATGCCTGTAATAATAAACATTAAAAGAAGCTACAATAAAAATATAGCTAAGAAGGAAGTAATCCAAAGCATAGCTTCAAAGTTACTTAGCATCTGTGCACTGAAACACTTGTTTTAACAAGTCCAACTGTGTTTCCTAACTATGCCAATCCTTTCTTTGGCTAATGCAGAATCAGTTTATAGAATATATCAAACTGCATCCTTCTTGCTGAGAGGAGCTGAATGCTGCTTTAATTTCCCAGCCGGGAGCTGGTATTTCATCATGAACCAGGCATATTAAATTCTTGTGTAAATGGAAAGACCACAATGTAGGCCATATGGCAGTTTCTCTTTTCAGAAGAGACCTCCAAATCAAATTGTTAAGTTTCTGAACAAGTTGATGTCATAGTCATTAGTTTGGAAACAAGGCTACAAGGATTTTTCCTTTCATCCTCTTCCAAGTGTTCTTCCCTTATTCTTATGTTCCCTAAGATTGATGACTTTATTTAAAGAAAAAACATTCCAGGGCAATTTTATATCTATTAAATTTTAAGTAAAATTTTGAGAAGCTTCTTTTCTATGAGAGGGGGAATGCTACTTTGAAACAGATTTTTCAAGTCTCTTATTGGGGTCATGTTTCACATGAGCTACATAGATTTCAGACTAAAAGGAATGGGAGTAAAAGAGACAAAATGGCAGCATAATTTTCCCCCTCTGATACAGGTTACATTTTCCTTCAATTTGTAATCTCTCTCACAACTTTACTTGGCATTTTACTGTTGAACTTTCATAGTGTGACTCAAAAGTAACTTCATTGATCCAAGGAATCTATATTATGATTTAATATATATATATATATTTATATTTTTTCAAGGTGTTATAAGTAGAAGAAAATCTCCTTACTCGCATGGGCTGCTTGTTTTTAGAAGGCCATGGGAAATATTAAATTACTAAGCTGGCTAGAATAATGATAATTGTTCTGGAAATGTAAGGCAAGGTAATGTTTTAGAGCAACAGCATACATCTACAAAACGATCATCATGACCTCGTCAATATTGCAGTAGTTTCAGATGTTTCAATTCCTACTTTGATAATTTCGCTTGCTTTAAGGACTACATTTTTCTCCAAGAATTTTCTTCATGGTTGAAAACATGCAGATTCTTGAGCTCTGATTTCAAACAAAAGTTCTTCAACAATATTTTATACCCTCATCTTTCTCAATACTGCTTTATAACAAATCCTAGTAGAAACTCCTCCAATTACGACAATGCCTTTGGAGTTACTGATGTGAATCCTTTCCGAGGAGACAAATCCATTCCTTTAGAGCCACTGACAGAATCAAGCCACTGGGGATCACACATTTCACAGAATAATCACTGTTTTCATCTGTTCTGTCCTATCTTTTCCCTCTTGATTGCAACCCACAGAGCCATGAGCATTTGGTTTAGGCACAAGTGGGCCAATGAATACAGAAGATAAAAATAATTGGGTATTAAGCTTAGAATCTTTTGCTAAAATGTTATTCTCTGGGTAAAAATAAAATTTTATATCCCCAGAACCATTTATTGGTGCTTCATTATTTATTTCTACTCTTCTTATATCATTATAAACTTCTTACTCAGAAGCCACTAGGACTAAGGTTTATTTTTAGCTTCTCACGAAGTTCTGTAGACAAATGACTTAAAAGCATGACATTTCACTTGGGATAGTATTCTACTTAAAAAGCTTTACTCTTTTCATCTTTCAGCTATTAAAGGTATTTGAATTTTAGATTCTGATTTGTTTCCATGGTCCCTGAGTAAAAAAAAAATCAAGATTATTATCTGAAAATGGAGCCAAGACCAATTATCACTGTCTCTCTTTCTTCACAGTTTTAGTGACAAAAGGGCTTGGCTCAAAAATGTTCCAACTAATGATGGCAGGGGTGTTAATTTTCATGTATTTTTTCCCTTCCTAAGAATATAATATATCTCTAGTAAAATTGCAAGTCTACACCATAAAAATTTGGTAATTCTGACAAATAAATTAGTAAAATAACTCTGGTAAATTATTATAATCTATGATTTTTTCATTTGCATGCTGTGATTCCTAGTTCATCTATCAATACATCAGTTTTCCAGCTTCTCTGGCAAATTCTTTGCTGCATAAAGCTGATATTAATTTATATGCAAATGCAGAGTAAGAACTTAGAACAACTAAAGTTTAGGACAATGGCACACTTTTATTTACACAATATCAGAATTTTAAGTTAAAGGATCATGATTAAGCTTTAACATTTTTTGTTGTAATATATCATGTAATAAAGTCAAGCATGCAAAATTATTTTTCCAGAATGTACTTGCTCTGGTATTATCATTCACTTACTTTAGCTTTCCTAAAAATGTCTTCCTAAGCCTATCTTTGGAGAATAGATATTTGAATTCCTATAATAAATTATTTTTCACATCTATGTCTTGTCCTTCTGCACTTGATCTCATTGCAGCTCAAAGAAATATAGTATAATAAGAAAGTTATTCTTCACCTACATAATATGCAATTTTGATAAGCACTATATTGTCCACTCTATGCATGGAAGATGCTAAGGCAACTATATCTTTAATTTAATTCAAGAAGGTAAACTGAAGGTTCAGACTGAAATGGTCAAATGACTTAGGTCAAATCATTCTTTACTCTGAACTAAACAATAAAACCAGAATAGTCAGTTACTAATAAGTCAAGGACAATAAGAACAAACCATTTCAGGTTTAAGTGAAGGACAATAAGAACAAACCGTTTCAGGTTTAAGATTTTCAGGAACTAGAGAATTATTTTCTACATAACCCTTTCAATTAGGTAGACAAAAGAGAGACAAAATATTACTTTGGTACCTGTCTCCTAGCAAATTAGTAGTAATGATTAATACTAAATAAAATACTTCACATATTTATAGTCTCTTTAGATAATCTATTATAAAGTATATATTTAGGATTTCTTTCTCTCCTGACTCCTTTTTATATCCAAGTGTGTGTATTAATAATATAAAAATGCTTTTAGCAGGCCAGAGAGATAGTACAGTGGGCAGGGCATTTATCTTTCATGCAGCCAACCCTGGTCAAAGCCAGGAACCCTATTGTTTGTTCCCCTGAACACTGTCAGAATTAATCCCTAGTGCAGGTTCAGGATTAAAACCTGAGCACTTTTAGGTATGTCCCCAACTCACTCCCTATGCTGTTAGTATTTAAGTAGTATAGCAATTACTTTGGAATTATATTTCATTAGGAAATATCTGGGGCCGGGCAGTGGCGCTGGAGATAAGGTGCCTGCGCTAACCTAGGACAGACCACGGTTCGATCCCCCGGTTCCCCATATGGCACCCCGTACCTGCCAGGAGTGACTTCTGAGTGAATAGCCAGGAGTAACCCCTGAGCGTCACCGGGTGTGGCCCAAAAACCAAAAAAAAAAAAAAAAAGGAAATATATGAAGCATATTCTAAAGTGATAAGCATCATATAAACTTGCAAAGAAGGAAAGTGTCAACTTCTAGTATGCTAACTAATGAGAATTTAGGCACATATGTATTGAATTAATAAATAAAAATCATGAATTCAGCTAAGATTTGAAATGCTATTTCTTTTTAAAATTTGTATTTGAGAACTAGAGAGACAGTACTATAATTTAATCACTTCCTTGCATTTGACCAAACCAGAAATTAGCACCATATATGGTCCCTTGTGTACTACCAGCAGAGATGGATCCCTGAGCACATTCTGCGATGGCCCCCAAAACAAAATAATTAAAACCATTGGTCCCCCTTGTTGTGAAGATGGAAGTGGTGAAGGTGGATTAGCTATTTTGGTTTTAGTTCTTTATAGGGAATACATACTTAAATTGTGTTGCTTATGCACAATTTGGCTAGGACTGGCATGCATGTACACACCATTTGTGGTGGACACTGAGTTTGGGGTTATATTAGGGATTAAAACTCATGTTATTAAGGCAAATACTCTATTACTAACATCATATTCCTTGGTTCCTCAAATACTGTTCCTTTAACAAGTCTGATCTGTTTTGTTTTTATATAAATCTTTTATTCATGTCTAAAATGATTGTGTAAATATCTTAATAGACTTGATAGAATAAAAATAGAGCTCTTTGGAATTCTTTACTTTATTCTTTTAGGCACACACAATGCAGCAAAGGGTATTGTCATGCTTGCCATTAAAATATTAATGTGTTACTGCTGTGTTTCTTTTGCAATATGTTAAAAACATCTGAAATAACTTGTGGAAATCAAAGTTTTTCAGAGGATAACCAATTCAATGTATCTATTATATTCTATAAAATAGGTATTGAATTTAATTTAAAGTGACTACATGTTTCCCCAATTCATTATTTTTTGGTTAAACTATTCCTATTGCTAACTTCACTTTCTCCTTCTAAATAAATAAAACCATTGAGAAATGTCTCTATGAATAACAGATAGGTCAAAAGAATCACACTTAACTGGAATAATTTTAGAATTAACAGAGTAAAATTATTTCATAATATGCTAGAAAAATATGTGCCTATGCATGTATATATGAAAAGTATTTCATAATACAAATTTAGGGTAAATGTTTTCTGAAATGCTGTAAAGTCACTGAGAGCAAATACAGAAAATCCTTTACTTAAGGAAAGTAGTGACCTAACCCAATTACTGTTGATCTCTGCCATCCAAATAAATACCTTTAGGTCCTTCATTTGTAGATGAGGATAAAATAGTAGACTAAATTTCAAGTAACTAAATATTATATAAAATATTTCCAAATAACACTTTATTATTATTATTATTTTTGGTTTTTGGGTCACACCCAGCAACAGTCAGGGATTACTCCTGACTCTAAGTTCAGAAATTGCCCCTTGCAGGCACAGGGGGCCATATGGGATGCCGGGATTCGAACCACCATCCTTCTGCATGAAAGGCAAACGCCTTAACTCCATGCTATCTCTCCAACCCCCAAATAACCCTTTTAAGACATGTATCTTATCTCGAATATTACATACATAAATGATTTCATGAAACACATAATGATACTTGGTACAAAATTATGTACTATAGGAATTATGTAGCTGTTTTAATATAATATGGAGTCATATGGCACATGTGAATTTACTGATTATAAATTCCTTACACAATAAGAATTGTTTAAATATCAGAATTTATAAAATTAAAAAGTATTATTTTTATAGTGTATGCACATGCATATACACATATATACATGCACATAGTAGAAAATGGAAAGTTTTAGTATTCAATTAGTTATCTTTGTTAAAAAATCTGCTTCTAAGACTATTTCCATGTCAATCTTTCATCATTCATTCCACATTCATATGCATTTAGTGAGATTTTAATCCTCACTGGGTCAATACTAATATTAATTCAATAGAACATACAGCAATAATTAGATTATTTGTACTGCTTCATTTCTAAAGAACGATAGATCAATAATACTTTAGTGATATCTATGTATCTGCTGTTCTATATTCTACAGCTCTACTGCCTTTATTAATTACTAGTACTATTACATAGATCTTGTGCTATGAAATGTTTTAAGTATTTAATATTCTAAATTAATGAGGTAGAAATTATTATTTGCTTTTATAGATTTAGAAACATGGACTTAGAAAAGATTATTAACTTTTTAAAGAATAAGTTGCAACTCAAGGTCACATTCTAACAACTCCACTCTTAACATGCAACCTGTAGCCACATTTCAAAGTATTCACAAAAAGTTAATCACAATCAATTTATGAATTTAAAATAGTTTTAGTTAGCTTTATCTACTATAATACGAATCATCACAAATATAACCGGTCTCCATTTTTCCTTAGAGTGCCAGAGTCTTATCCTAGTCAATATCCTTAATAATAATGCTGCATAAAAATTAAGTTTTCTTCAGAAATATTATATATCTTAAGTAGATAGCAGACATTTGATATTATGCAAAAATCAAAACAAGCAAATTCCAATAAAGAATGCACCTAAAACACATTTTCAGTATTTTCTTAGATATGGAAGTTTGCAGAGACTATCTACCCTAAAATATCATTTATTGATGATGATTCCAAGCTCCTAGATGTTAAGCAAGTGTCTTGGGGTCAAGGAGTATGTCCTAGGAACATAAATGACTAGAACCTAGCACTATTAATCCTGAACATTCATCTACGTCAAGCTGCCACTTAATCCTGTTATAGATTTTTCCTAAAGATAGAATTTGAAAATTGAATTTGCACAGTTGTGATATGGGAACAATTATGCTTATGCTTTTCACTCATAACCTTTTGAATTCCATGTCGCAGAAAATCAATAGGGGAGATTATTAGTATGGTTGTATAATCTTAGCAATGAGAACTTTTATACTTAAAAGAAGGATCAAAATGTAAGGGTAAATAAAACCAAGTACAGAATTAAAAGCACAAGTAAAGGCCACATGGAAAAAAGAGCAAGCTAGAGATTGAGTTGAAATGAGGACACAGTGAGAAACCAGCCATCTGTCCACCAACAATGATGCACATAAAGTAACCACAGGATATCATTGCCTTCCAAGTGAACCTGGTCTCTAGTGAATTCCCAAGAGCAGAAACAATTTATCTGCAGCACTTTTCAAATAATACCTTAACATTGTTTTAAACTTGAATGCCACATCATGACAAAGAGCTAGCATCTTTCGTATGCATATCTATTCTCTTCAGTAGGATAAAAATGGGACTCTAACCTTCCAAAAATGTTAATTGATTCCAAATGTATACTTAATGCCTCAAAAGATAACACCTCCTTTTCCCACAGAGAAATGGTCTTACTCTACCTTACTCCACTCTAGGCTGTTAGTGGAGAACAGAAACGATGTGAGGAGAGAAAATCACGCTAAAGATAAAACAGCCTGGTTCACTCCACAATTCTCTGCTGTAACTGTGCCTTCCCTAACTCCCTTCTTCCTTATTTTCTGTCCTAAACTCTACAGATACAACAAAATATGATGATGGTCCTTAAAGAAAGTATCATAATAGAATATTTGCACAAGTTGTATGCCAAGAACTAAAAGTACTTTACTAATGTTAGATCATTCATCACACCCAGCTGTGAAAGAAGATGAATAGATCTGCTAAAGTAGGACAAGAAGATTTCAGTCAGCAACACGCTGGAGAGGTTCTGAAAACCCAAGAAGAGACTAGAGAGCAAAAGAGGAGCAGCAAACACAGAAACTGATATATTTACCACTAAGTCAGATATTACCAAAGCACTAAGTCTAATGGTCAAATTCAAATTTAATGACTTCTGTTAAGAATGGGAAGGAGAAACAAAGAAGAACAGATATTGGGTTTGGGACTTAACATACCTTTATATATAAAGAGACCATTTGCTGGATATTTGATAATTGATTCAATGATAACCAATATTATTCAATTTTAAATGACTCTGATGTCGAATTCAATGTCACAAATGTTTAATAAAAATGACATATCATGGGCCCAGGAGATAGCATGGAGGTAAGGCGTTTGCCTTTCATGCAAAAGGTTATCAGTTCGAATCCCGGTGCCCCATATGGTCCCCCGTGCCTGCCAGGAGCAATTTCTGAGCATGGAGCCAGGAGTAACCCCTGAGCACTGCCGGATGTGACCCAAAAACCAAAAAAATAAATAAATAAATAAATAAATAAAAAAATAAAAATGACATATCATGGAACT